>JAJMCO010000013.1:0-125233 GCA_030573015.1 Metschnikowia peoriensis | reverse complement strand
CAATTTTTCAATAGAGAATCATCTGATTTGTGTTAAAAAATTATAAAAAGCTAGGTACACCTTTCTCTCAAGCTCGCAAGGTCTCGCTTCACTTCTTGGCGGTTGGCGCAGCTCATGCTCGGCGCAGTTGCTTTCCCGAAATTCCCCAGATCCCGCGGGGCACCCGGCACCGGCATGGCCCGCTCGCCCTTGACCCCCCACCCCGGTAAATTGAGCGCAACTAAACCCGTTACGATATTACACTTTTTCTATCAACGTGAATTCTAGTTTCTGAAAATGGGCATTAATAATCCTATCCCTAGAAGTTTAAGAAGTGAATCTAAGTATGTTTTTCATGACTCTTGAAGGAGGTCCGTTCAAACTTTGACTTTAGGTTAATTTACGAAGTATTCATGAATGATTGCGGCCTCTCCCGATTCACAAGCCGTGTGTCCCAATTCCGTTCTAGTACTAATACTTTTAGAAAAGCTGCAAAGGTTCTTGCCAGCTTCATCAAACCTAATCAGGTTGCGGGCCCTGATCAGGTGATTCCGCCCGATGTCTTGAGGAATGCTAAAGGGTTGGCTATTATAACCGTCTTAAAGGCTGGTTTCCTTTTTTCGGGAAGAGCTGGCTCCGGTGTCATAGTTGCCAGACTACCTGATGGCTCTTGGTCACCACCATCTGCTATTGTTACAGCTGGTGCTGGTGTAGGTGGTCAAATTGGTGCAGAACTTACCGACTTTGTCTTCATACTTAATACCAGATCGGCCGTAGAATCTTTTGCCCAGTTAGGCTCTATAACTTTGGGCACAAACTTATCTGTTGCTGCTGGTCCATTGGGAAGGAATGCCGAAGCTGCTGGCACGGCATCCTTGAAGTCAGTCTCAGCTGTTTTTGCTTACTCGAAGACCAAGGGATTGTTCGCTGGTGTCTCTTTGGAAGGCTCTGCCATACTCGAAAGAAGAGAAGCCAATAGGAAGTTTTATGGAAGTAACTGTAAAGCAAGGAATATTTTAGCAGGGCAGGTCGAGGCTCCCGCTGGTTGTGAGCCGCTTATGAGAGTATTAGAAAGTAGAGTGTTCTCGAACAAACTTTCAGATGAGGACTTCTATAATGATGACTATTATGATGATATCCCCGATGATTTCTCCGACTCGACATCAGAGTATTCTAGAAGCAATAAAGTGAGATACCAAGGGTCTCGAAGATATTCCGATGAGTATGGCTATTCTGATGATGACTATTCTGGTGATGATAATCCACGGAGGCGAACTGGAAAAAATGCAACACCTTATCATGCTTCTTCTTCACGAGGAATCTCTCGCCGTTCTACATGGGAAGATAACATATATGACGGCAGCTCCTCCAGAACAAGAGGCAACAGCGAAGTAGACAACCTTGGAAGTAGACTCTCTGGTACTAAATTGGGAGGAACGGCGATCAGTCCTTCTAGACCTTCTACAAATTCCAAGCCCAATTTCGGGGGAAATACAAATCCGAATGCTAATCAAGCCATTGCTCTCTACCTGTTCAAAGGAGAGCAAGCTGGCGACTTGGCCTTCAAAAAGGGCGACGTAATAGATATTTTGAGAAAGAGTGAAACAACAGATGACTGGTGGACTGGAAGAAACAATGGTATCAGTGGCATTTTCCCCGCTAACTATGTTGAATTAATTTAGCAATCTACAAAGCGAAAAACCGAAAGTTTGAAACAAAAATAACAGATTTCAAAGTGTTCAATATTGCGCAAATTTTCTTTAATTGAAATTAGAAATTAATTAGGAATGGCGATAATCCTTTGACTTAAGCTTCCGATTTACTCAAAATTATACTTTGAACTCTTGAACTTTTATAAGCCGCCGCATCGATGTGGTTGAGCGAAGGTCGAAGGCTAAGTCTGTGTTAGCCGGTTGTTGATGAGCGGTTTTGCAAGAGCTAAAGACTATGTAATTGTATGTTGCGTTTTAGACTAGAACTCCATTACATTACCATTGATTACTCGAGGAGAAAACAACACCACAGTTTTTTGTCCATGATCGGCCACAATATTCAAGAACAGCGAACAAATGTACCTATGAGTGTCAACATGAGCTTGGCGTGTGATAGATTGCTGAAGCTGCCCTGATGTGAGCAGACTTGTTCATAAACACTTGGATTGAAATAATATAGGCCTATTTACGGGTCCATTCAGATGTACATTGGGCTTTTAACAATATTCAATGTAATGACATCATGAACTCGCTGCGAACAACTGGAGGGTGCTGATTCGCCTTGTGATCCTAAGTGATTCCCATTCCATTTCTGTTATTATTTCATCTTCTAGAGAAAAGGACAAAAAAAAAAAAGAATAACAGATGATTAAAATTATCAAAGGGGCTTCTTGTTAAATCGCATTTTCATTTACTCATACTATACTATTGATATTCTGCTTCGGTTTTTGTTTCACTATTTTTTAACAAAACGTCTATGAATTAAATTATTCTAAGCATTTAGAGATAATTAGCCCAGCTGCAACACCCACATTCATCGAATCAACCAAATCGTCGCTTTGTCTACCCTTCTTCCAACCAACCAAAAAATCGGATCTTAAACGAACATTTGTTCTCACGCCTGCACCCTCACTACCTAAAATCAATAACATTGGGGCTGCTTTCATAATTCGAGGTAATTCTGTTTGGTCCACGTATTTGTTGGTTACTTGTTGCCGATGTTTTGGTTTCATATCTCCAAGATCTTCTTCACGTTCTCTAGAACTTGTAGTGACGACGGTCCAACCATTAGCTTTGGAAGAATCTATGAAGTCAAGCGAGCTACTTGACTTATATATGGTAAATAAATCAAGTGCACCTGCTGCAGCTTTTGCGGCCACTGGGCCTAACCGAGCAGACTCGGACTCTGGTATGACCATGAAGTCAGCACCAAGATAGTATGCTGATCTGACAATATTTCCAAGATTTTGTGGATCTGTTACACCATCAACAAAAATACCAAGAGGGAAATTCCCAGAGGTGTGTTCAGGAACCCGTTTTAAATCATCCACATTCTTTTTTACCTCATGCGTAAGGTCATCAATTACATTGACCTCGTATGTTCCATTTGCGCCATCAAAATTAGCACCTAAAGAAGAAATTTCAGGTAATATTAATGGTTTAGTTTCCAAGACCACTCCATTATGAACACCGTTAGAGCTGAGAGTATTCAATTCACCTTTAGACTTTTTCTCCACAACGCGTATTCCATAACGCTTTGCTAGTCCGAGAATTTTATGAGTATTTTCCTTAATGTTATGGATGTAAAGCGTACTGAAAGCTTTTCTCTTTCCTGCGGTCAATGCAGAGAGTACAGCATGTGTGCCAAACAAATATTCACATAGGGGGTTAAGCGAGATTCGCTCTCTTCTCGGACTATCAACTTGTTCGCCCCGTTCATGGATTTTGCGTTGTTCTCGAAGATATTTCTGTCTTTTGACTTTCTCGTCGAGTTTAGTGCGTTCTTCTGGTGATATATTGCCGTACTTCCTGATGAAGAATTCGTGCTTTGAGATGCCCTTTTTGTCCCATATTTTTTCTGTCTTTTTGGTCTCACTTGCAGTAAAATTTTTATCGAAACTTCGGATACCCTTCCTCGAATCGTGTGGTTTGAAGGCAGGTCTTACGGACCGTAATGCTTGGCTGGTGTGAAAGCTTCGCATCGAATGAAAAAAATAGTTTGGTACGAGCAAATTTTCAAAATCTTCTAACAATGAGGAACACTTTAAAGTGCGAAAATCAAGCTCCTCTCATGAGTTGACATTCTACATGTTACATTCATTATTCCCGTAGTTAGAAGCTGTCATTCAAGAATCAAATTCAAACGCTCAGGATTTTTAGTAAAGGGCTTGGTTTTTATGAAATATTTGTTCTAAAAAATAAATTAATTTAGTGATTATTGAAGATATCACAATAATAATAAGAATACGTTTTGTTGATTCAGACCATTTACATCACTGGATACCTCAGAACAACACTCCTTTCGTTGAGGGAATCTCATTTGTTCCGTTCAGACTAATGGCTTCTTTGATTGCAACTGCTAATGCCTTGAATGCGCTCTCCGCCCTATGGTGATCGTTGAAACCCCGCAAACAATCTACATGAACGGTAATAGCAGCGCCTTGTGCAAAGCTTTCCAAAACATGAGGGATCATCTCACATGACAAGTCACCAATCCTTTCTCTCTTCAAGCCCAATTCAATGACGGCATAGGGGCGATTGGACAAGTCGACCACAGCTCTACTGAGAGCTTCATCCAAAGGGGCAAATGCGGAGCCAAAACGCTTCACTCCCTTCACTTGTCCCAATGCCTTATGGAAGGCCAACCCCAAGCTTATACCAACATCCTCTGCTGTGTGATGGTCATCGATATGTAAATCACCAATACACTCGACAATCAATGACCAACCCGAATGTTTAGCAAGAGCGTGGAGCATGTGGTCTAAAAATCCAATTCCTGTTTGCACGTTGATAACCTGAGACAGCGTTTGTTGCGTAGCATGCTCGTCAATTTTCTTGTCGATAAAAATGGACTGTTCCACGGCGATTTGCCCTCCATCGAGGGACAAAACTATTTGGATCTTTGTTTCATTTGTATCTCTCAAAATAGACGCAAATCTTCTGTTATCTGGAGATGACATTCTGTTCAAGCTTGTATATGTGTAAATCAAGAAAGAGTAAAGAAATGTGCAATCATTTTGGTCTAGCCGATCTCTTTGAGTCATTCGCGACGCTGATATGTGAGGGGAGAATACTTACATTGGAGAAATAATCTAAAGCGAAAATGTTGAAGAATGACTGAACTTCTAAAATAAAAGTATCTTGAGAATAAAGTTTCTGCTCAATGGGTGAGGGGGGGAAGAAAATGGGGTTTTTTTTTTCATTCAAGAATTCGTGTTTTTTTTCTTCAACATTTGCTAGATGGAAACAAGAAGTTAGTCTATTTCGATCTAATGATTAGCTTGTGCTCAAAGTTTACGAAATGCTATAGTAAGAAGAAAATGTCCAGTAAAAGAAAATAAAAAAACATTCCTTTTCAGTTTTGCCAAGCGAAAAAGTCTTAAGACAAAAAGAAATTGAAAATAAAAATAGTCTTGAGAGTTCTATAATTGACAACATAATTAATGAAAAATCATTGCATGAAAGTAAAAAGTGATAGCTGCGATTAGTGTCTTTAATAAAAGAACGTAGCGCAAGCATCGAACACTGACTTCAAAAAGAATCGAGCAGAGATCAACAAAAATTAATATCGATCATCTGACTGGTATTCTTAAGCACCACTTTTTTTTCACTCCAAAAAAAAAAAATGCTGGCGGAAGGGGATGAAAAACTGGATCGTCGTATTCGTTCGAATTGTTTTTCTTTAACCGCGCATCCACACTCATTCACTGCAGATTTGACGCCGTCTAAACCTATTTGAAGCAGGGATAATTCTCAACACACAAAATCAAATAGAGACTTGTTTAAGATGCTGAGTACAGCGGCATATCAGCGAACAAAAGTTATCGGTCAGGGCAAGTTTGGTGTCGTCTACAAAGGCCATCATAAGCAAACAAAAAAACCAGTGGCGATCAAAGTCTTGGATCTTGACACCAAATATGACGAAGTAGTGGATGTCCAGCAGGAGATTCAATTTTTAGCGGACTTGAAAAATGCACCCAATGTAACACATTATTATGGGCTGTTTCTTGATGATACAAAGCTTTGGATCATCATGGATTATTGCGAGGGAGGATCGATGCGTACTTTGCTAAAAGCAGGCTTGTTTGAGGAAAGGTATATTGGCATCATTGTGCGGGAAGTATTGATGGCTCTTCTGGCAGTGCACAAAATCGGGGTCATACACCGAGATTTGAAAGCAGCGAATATACTCGTCACCAATGAGGGACACGTACAACTTTGTGATTTTGGCGTAGCAGCACAGCTCACAGCAACAGCAGCTAAGAGAACAACAATTGCGGGGACTCCTTTCTGGATGGCTCCAGAAGTTATTCGGGAAGGTGATCATTATAATTTCAAGGCTGATATTTGGTCACTAGGCATCACAATTTATGAGTTAGCAACTGGAAACCCTCCGTACTGCGATAAAAATGCGACCTGGGCTATGACGATGATTGAAAAGCAGCCACCCCCAAGGCTTGAAGGCAGGGAATACCCTTCTGCACTCAAGGAATGCATTGCACTTTGTCTTGATGAAAATCCAAATGAACGTCCATCGGCAGACGATTTATTCAAGTGTAAGCTTGTTAAACAGTATAAGAGCTTTCCTACATCAATTTTGAAAGAACTTATTTCGAGATACCTCCTCTGGCGAGATCGCCATTCTTCCCGAGACTCTATATTTGTCTCTGGTGATTCAGAGGATGATGTATCGGATGCTTCAGACCACCTCCTGGTGAAGTGGGACTTTGACTCCTTGAGTTCTAAAGAATACATAATGGCAAATGATATACACACATATGGCGAGGACGACAAGCCACAGTTTGATTCCACAAAATTCGAAGACAATCATTATACAATGACTCCGGAAACCATCAACTACAATAAAAATGGGCCAGACTTACGTTTGAACGATACAATCACGAATCGCACGCATCTGCTTAAGAGTTCCGGTCATGGCATGAAAACAAATGATGAACAGCAACTGAGTGCACTCCTTCGGTCTTCAGGTGCTGGAATGAGAAGTCATTCAACAAATATGGCGCCAAACAATGTAACTAATGTCCCAAAATCTTTACTATCTTTGTTCGAAGAAGAAAGTGCTCCTGAAAGGGAACCATTCACTTCCGTGAATACTCAATTCGAAATCCCACGCTTACCGAATATGTCAGCACCAGATTCGCTTTTAATGAGCTCACCTACCATCGAAATTCCTGATATGGAAAGTATGTCAAGACTTGGGCTAGAACTGAAAACGCCGTCTCAGTTAAATTTGGCAGCTTATCGTTCTACATCCCAACAACATTCCCCTCAGAATACATTCCCCAAACTAAACAAACCGCCAGCTTTAGCAGCTCAATATAGTGGAAATGTAAGTGATTCGAGGCTTAACTCTCCAACCAATGGCTCACGACAGCGCAAAAAGACAATCTCAAATTCTGCGAATTCTACATCAGCTAGCATCAAGTTTTCACATCTGGAGCAACAGCCCCCACAAACTCCACCGCATATAACGGATCACAACAGAAAGGATACACCGTCTCCAGTGACAGCATCAGGCGGAAGTATCGCTGATGCGTCCCTTTCAAATAGTCCTTCCAAGTCGATGAGACCGCTACACTCCAGCAATAACCCTATGCTTCAACCAATCAATTTTAAGCTACACACCGAGAATGGAACGAACAAAAATAATATCACAAATACTTCACAAGCTATCGGTTCTTCTATCACCAGCTCGTCCTCCCTACCCTCGGTGGCCCCAAGTGTTGCAATCAATTCTTCCGTGCTGACATTACCCGTGTCTTCAAGTAGTGGTAATGTCAAACCCCACACGAAAAAGGAAAAGCCTTCTCTCAGAATTCAGATGCCCATTCCGTCTAGCTCTCACAATCTATTTTCTATGTTGGTAAATGATGGACCCGAAGCTAAACGCCTGAACGAAAATGTAAATCAATTTGGGATTAACCCAGCTTTGGTGGGTAACGTCGCTTCTATGACACCTGTCACGGAGAAAGACAATCAAGTCGAAGAGCAGAGCGATGTAAAGGAAAAGAGTGCTGAGAATCTCGTGGCGCTTCAAAGGCAAAAGAAAGGGACATTGATTACCCCAGGACCCAAATCTGCCCCTCTCACTGGGTCATTCATGACACAACCAGTCTCTAGCGGGACTCTCTCGCGGCAGCTAAACTCAACACCCAGACCTTTATCGACCAGAGACAATCCTAAATTTCCCCCAGTTCCACCTTTAAATGGCGAGCTTTTCTTGGATTCGACACCAATTCCGAAACTCGTCAACGAGCTAGAGAATATGGTATCACTATTTATTCAAGGCCTTGAAACCTTAGAGAGCTCTTTGTAAGAACTTCTCGAGATCTTGACGTCGTTGCTTCATTCATTTTCACTACAAAGTGTGCGACCGCTTTTTTTTTTTTTCTTTACTTTTTACATCTTATATTACGTTCAAGTTTAGATGTCAAGAATAATTGATCAGCGTTGCTTTCGAAATTTTTTTATTATCTTTTGAGGAAGATTGGGGGAGGGGGGGGTACTTTGAATGTTTGCATCTAAAATTTCCCAAGCACGTCGTATTCGCGTACAAACCACGTCCTATAAAAAATAATTCACCGACCTATATATAAATGTAAGGCGCATGGTAAACATACAGATGACACACCTGTAGAAAACTACTTCTTTTCCAATTTTCAAAAAAGCAAAAAAATGTCAGCACGAATGCGCCGTCGAATTACCACGGCTAAGCGTGAAGAAATAGAAGCAGAGCAGAAAATTTTAGAAAACACTATCGTGAGGCCTTTTGAAACACTCGCGGGGTTGCCAATTTCTTACAACGAACCGCCCAATGGTCATTATGAGGATATTTTGAAAAACCCTTTAACGATCAAAGACTCCGCAGTGCTATACAACTCCCTTATAAGATCTAGAAGCACTTATGTGTATCATGCACCGATGTTTAAGCTTCATTGGGTGAAGCAAACAGCATATGCAAAGAAGTTGGCTGAAATGGATAAAGAAAAACAGAAAGAGATCTTGAATGATCGAGAAAATAAGCGAAGATTCGCAAAGGCCACCACTAACTCGTTGGAAGCACGAACTCGAACTCCTGTTCTAAGTCCAGAAGTGAATGCTCGTGATGTGATGTCGAAGTTGTGTGAATCATCGATCACACTTGGACCTCATACTATGGATATCCGAATTTTCATAGCAAAAGATTCACGGTCCGAAAAATCAAGAGCAATATCTGAACTTTCGAAAGTCGGAGGACCCATGCCAGGAGCAAGCAATATAGGAGAATCTATATCCAGTTCGAAAACCCTGGAAGAAGGACAAACCATTGAAGGTTCATCTGCGACCCCAAAGCCTTCACAACCAGATTCCGTCTCTACACCTCACCCATCTGAAAAGATTCCAGAAAATAAATGTGACTTAGATTCCAAAATTTCCCAAGAACCAAAGAAAACGGACGTCAAAGATGAACAACCACTTGGAAATACGCTCTCAAAAGAGAATGCTACCCTGGTGGGAGAAAAGTGCGAGAAATCACAATTAAAAAAAGACCTGAATTCTTCTGCGTCTCCTAAAGATTCTGATAACGTTGTATCGGCAAAAAGTCTTAATGTTAATCCAGACTCGGTTAGGATCTCAGCAGGAAGCAAAAATGAACCTGAAAATGTAAAAGCGGGACATCTGTCAACCTTATCAAGTGTCGGAGATGGCAAACCTGTTGCTTCAAATAGAGAGACATTGCTCCCTCCTCCTAGTATCTCGCCTTCTGTGTCATCTGCACCAGCCCATGTTATGCAACGCACAGAAAATAAGGTGGCTTCTACAGCACCAAGTTTGACACCGCAAGTCAAAGCTACAGCTGAACCGGTACCAAATGCGCCCAAAATACCTTCTAAAATGGCTCCCCTGCCTAATGTGAAGCCTTCTCCGACTAATCTCCAGTCTATCGATAACACAATCATGATATCTAATTTAAACGCGATAGCCAAAATTGATCTTTCTCTCAACGATCTCATGAAAGAAGTTGCTCTGGGAAAAGCTTCAGAGGCTCAAATAACACGCTTCAAAAAGTACATTGAAAGAGCAAAGCAAATGGGACCCCAACCGCATCATGCCGAACTTTATTTTAACCGGGGTCTTCCCTTACCTCCTGATTTCCCCAGACCCTACCAAGCTCGCCCAGTGGCTGAAAAGAAAGCTCCCCCAAAACCCAAAGTATTCAACCCAATGAAGCTTACCGCATTCCAAGAGAGATATCTTCATAATGCGACATTGGTCTTTGAGTTTTTAGAAAATCCCAATGTGCGTTATATAATCCCCCAAGACTCGATATGTGAGGTCCTAAAGCCGGAACTACCTATTCCTCAAGACGCTGAACCGGGAACAGAATATAATGATATTCTCATTAGCCACATGTGGATTCATAACATAGATGAAATGGAGCAATACGAAAAGGATTGCGCCACTTATGAAATGGAGATGAAAAAACGAAAAGACGAAGAAGAACGAGAGAAAAAAGACGAAGAGGGCGAGGATATTACAAAACCTGAAGATGATTTAGGGGGAGAAAAATCCCGATCTAAACCAGAGGCCAGATCTTTAAGAACGAAGAAAAAAGTACCACCCCAAAGAAAGAAAAAGCAGCCCACACCCCCTGAACATCCGCACGTCAAGTATACCGCATTTTCATTCACCATTCACAACATTCCTTCGAGGTTTGTTCCTATTTTCATAAACAGTATGAAGCCCCTAAAAGAAGTTCAAGACCGTATGGCGCATTTCCTCAAAACGGGGACGAGAATAACAAGTTTTTACCTTTGGTACCAGGTTGATGCACGGTTAGATGAATCATTTGCAGAAAATTTAAGAAATACTGCCGTTTTGGAAGAGAAGAAAATGACTGGATTTCTTCCACCCGTGGAACCCAAAAAGCGAAAACCAAGAGAGAATAAAAACCCAAGAGTCAAAAGGCCAAAGGAAACGTCACCCACAAGCGACAAAACTATAATACCTAATTTTTCGGGTGAGTCTGGACCAGGTGCTGAATCCCCCGTCAATCTGAATGAAAATACCATTTCTGAGGATCTGAAACCTCCTTATAGAGACATCGATGGATTGAAAGATGAAAGTCGTGATGAACCTATTCCAATCGCGAAAACTGAATCGGCTTTGACCCTGCAATAAGTGATCCAAAAGCCTTTATCTATTTGCGTGAAAACGTATTGAATAACATAAACTTTCTATTTACAAATATATTTAGCTTCTAGATCTTGAGACCAATCCTAGTAAACTCTCCAACGCAGATGAATCCTTTTGATTTCTTTCTGATAAGCTGCTGAAGTTGGGATTAGACGCAGTGTAGTTGCCGGAGTGGTTATCCAAGTCCGACCTCAGCATCCAAGAGCCAACCTTGACACCATCGGCATTTAATCTCACTGACCCATTCGATGTCATCTCAGCTTCATTGATCTTGAAAGGAAGAACAAATTGTTTTGGGTGCTTTCCGGGAGAGTTTTTCGCGTAGTTCGCTTGCAACATGGTAGTTCTCTCGTTAATGTTGGCAATCAACCCACCGATAGCAGCCTCCCTCTCTCTCACAAGTCTACCTGGGACTATACTACCGTGTTTTATTCCATTGGGTGAGTTAATGAGTCTTCCCCTTTGAAGATAAGAAAGACCTGCTGTTCCTTGCACACTGCTCCTTGCGCCAGGGGTCTTCGACCTATTTTGCGACTTAATTAAATCTCCCAAAGCGTGGTCACGCTTATTCACAAACTCTGAAGAGGAGATAAAATCCTTGAGAAGAGCATCAAATTTTGAAGGAACTCTCAACACAAAAGACTCTGGACTATGCTCAAGAACCCAATTCTTAAAACTGGTGTAAAACTCTG
Source organism: Metschnikowia peoriensis (assembly GCA_030573015.1). Taxonomy (NCBI): domain Eukaryota; kingdom Fungi; phylum Ascomycota; class Pichiomycetes; order Serinales; family Metschnikowiaceae; genus Metschnikowia; species Metschnikowia peoriensis. The sequence continues at coordinate 113,652 of JAJMCO010000013.1, read as the reverse complement.
GATTCTCCATTATAGCCTTCTTCACATCCAGTAAGGAGGCATTCTGGTTCAAGTTAAACTTCGTGGTAATGTTATCAGATATATCTGACTTCATTCCTTGCAAAGACTTCGAGCTCTCCCATGCGAAAAGAGGATTCGCTTTGTTGTAGGATTTTTTCAACACGACTTCAGACTCCTGAAAGCGCAACCTTGTATAAAGTGCGCCAGCTTGTTTCTCCACATCTGGCATATTTTTCGAATTGTCTATATCATTGAAGGCGATATGAGAGTCACCGACTTGCTTAGGTAAAGCAGTTTTCATACCATAGTCCGACCTAGCTGCACTACTTTTGGGTGTATAGACTATCTGATGAGTGGGCGACGAGGAGCTGGGACCTCTCACTTTTTTGCTCAATGGTGTAGCTACTTGGGCCAACTTAGAGTTTTTGAACAACCTATAGAATTCTTGGCTATTCATTTTGCCTGTTGATGGTCTGTGAATCTATTCTAACATTTTTTTTTTCAAATCTCCAGGCTGAGAATTCATGGTGTACGGGTGTTATATGATCGCAAAACACGAGGCAGTCGCCACGAGTATCGCAAACCAGAATGTTGTCATCGTAAAGTCGTTTAATTCAATCTAACAGGCATAAGCAAATGTTATTCCGAAGCAGTCGAATTGGGGAGCACGTGTCACGGGGTTAAGCTTGAGCTTTACACCAGCGCTAACTAAAAAGTCCTTGTAGCGGCCAACCCAAAGGAATTTTAGCATTCGGTCACTAAAACTTGTTGAACCTTTGATCACACTAGCAAAATTACTCTTTTTAACTAATTTTTGAAATGCTGAAATAACCTCTTGTCCTCCTGGATCTGTTGGCGATACATTCCTCAAAATATCTGGGTTTATAAGAAAGTGGTCATTTGAATGTTCGATAGGGTTCAAAAATCTGACCTTATTATTGGCAGTAGATGTGTTCATATTGTTCATGACCTCCAAGTATTCACCATCAGATGGAGAGATTGGTGCCAAAGTATCATGGTGTATTGAACTACCCTGACAATGATTATTGTTCGAGAAAATCGAAGGTGTTTTCGTAAAATTGAATAATTCAAACCCGATCGAAAGGTTACTGGCATATGAAAACCAATTGAAATCGTATTTGGAGCAAACTGTTGATGATACTGAGGTCTTAACGTTGTATGTCGATGATACGTGTCCTAAAATGGGATTGCAACTGAGAGTCATTGTAAGTGGTTTTCCTGTAGAGGTAGATCTAGTTGAATATCGAAATGCTGTAGATAAACCTGGGCTCATTGATATGGCCGCGTACCAGACCTCTGCCCCAACAGAAACAACCGAATTATCGAATTTAGGTAAAGATGCGACATTCGGGTTTCGTGTAGACGTCCCAAAATTGTAGAGGCAGCGAAATCCCATAAGAGCCTCATTTGTAGAATATATGTACTCGCGGGAAAATCGGGGTGCATTTTCTTGAAGGTATACTATCATGGTTCCGTTCCGAAGAAGGTGTGGGTTGCTTATGCACTTAATCAAGAGTTGATAACGTTCCAGCAATCTCTTGATCATCATTGCTTCGAGCGCAGACCCGGGAAAATAAAGCCTGCCATAGAGTAAAGATGCTTTTTTGAAGTTTTCTGTACCACTTTTGTCAATTCTTGGCGTCAGGTGAGGCTCGATAATTCGAAAACCTGCTATTGCGTCTTGAAGAGATATGTCTTTTGTTCCAGTAGCACATATAAGACCAACGCTCAGGTAAAGATATGCGAGGGAGCCATTCACGGACTGGTGATTCAGGAGAGTCATAGAGGAAGCCAGGTTTGCAGTGGCTTGTGATGAAATTTCCAATTTGCCACCTCTCGGAATTTTAAAGTCAAGGAGGGCATTTGATGTTGCCAAAATATTGGAGTATGTATTGTCTTCATTCCAGCAAGTTGTCTTGTTAAAGCATTTTCGAAGGTATTCCATGTGGGTATACATTAATGGCAGGTAATTACACAATGTGCAAACGTGTGTTGTAAGGTTCGATTAGCAATTGGTGTGTAATGAGGTCGCGGAACCACGCAATTTCTAAAACTGCTTTTGGAACAACCCCATTGATATATACCCGCATTATTAAATATTACGAGATAAATTTAAGGGTTTTGGTTCTTATTAAAAGGATAAAATAAGGCTTTACCGTTTGATATTTCATTCTGCTCTAAATCATTTTGGTTTTGAAATAGTAGACTTTATTTGGCATTACGTACTAATTTTTATTGACAAATTTAAATTCGTAAACTGTTAACCCGCCTTTTCATATCTGACCAGGAATTGATCTAAGCGAAGTCAAATCATTTAAGCTCTTTATGAGATCATCAATTCCCAGAAATTTAGGCCTAAATAAATCAGCTTTCTCTCGTATTGACATTTCTCGAGCACCAGCATTCTGCGGTAGATGAAGTAACTCTGATTCATCTGCCAAATAAAAGATTAGAAATTCAATCACCTTAAAATGAAGATGCTGTTGACTGGTACTCTGTCTATCTGTATTTTTATTTTCATGAGGTTCAGATGAAGAAAGACTCAAGCGTTGTATCAATATTTGGCATCCTTCGTTTGCTTCAAAAGTACGCATGTTTTTCACATTCTTGATTAAAATATGAATTAAGAGGGAAACGAAAGATATACTTAAATTCTCCAGGAAAGTATTCGTTTCAGAGTCCAAAAATGATAGAACGAGAGCCATATTTTTGCTATGACCAAAAATAGATCGAGATTCCGGGTGGATTAAAAGCATTCCGCTCAAAAGGTAATTAACATTGATTAAGACATCCTCATCTACTTCCTGAGATGATTTTGCGAAAAACTGATAAACCAGGATAAGACCCGTTGTAATGTTGAATTGAAAATTGTTCTGAAGAGCAACGAGGTGGGCTAGCTTCGAATCAACCACCCCAGTTTGATGACATTTTCTGATTGACGGGGCGAAGGATCTAAGGATCTGTTCAAGGGCCGCTAAACCTTGAATTATTTCAGAAACCGAATCACAGACAAGCTGATCTAATATTGCGCTGATTTCATTTTGCATGGTGAGAGGGTTTTGGAAGACCTATTCAAGGATAAAAAACGTCATTGCTTAAGGAGTGCAGATTGTCATGTAGTTACTAGCAAAAAATCTGGGGCTGGTGGCCGCGCCCCACGCCGATGCCAATGGTGAACATGGTGGTGTTGCTGACGTAGACCGGCGCTCAAATATCAAATGGCGGACTTTCGCCGCAATAACTTCATACGTATTGTCTCGAAAAAAATCCCAATTTTCAAGAATTTCGGTTTACGGCCGAGTATTCAGCAATATTTATACTTGTCGAATCTGATACATAACAAGTACATACCATTCAGGCTCAGTTAAAGCTCTAGCCCTTGAATCCAATTGAAAGTCGTGTTTCCTTTAGGTAAGTACAGCCTTAATAGATGCCCAGATTTAGGGTTCTAGTTTGACGTTTGACCCGTGAAAAACACTTGCCTTTGTCGTTCATATGTATCATTTTCGGTTTTGAATAAGTGGCAAAAAGAAAAATAAAATTACCCAAGCGGTTGAAATTGTTCTGGATTTTCTACACTATATAATTGTAAATTGTTGTTGCATTATCAACAGAAGTAAATTCTAGTAACTACCGCAATAGGGTAGCTTCAGCCCTGCCCTAATCTGCATCCGTACATCTTTGCAGTATTGCATAGCCGCATTATAATTCATCGATAGCCGTAACTATAACATTTTCGCCTGGCTTCCTCCTCTACATCTCCCGCTACAATCATTGGGGTCAAGCTTTTTCTCATCCTAATTGGATAATTCAGACCTATTACGAGTAAAAGATTAATAATTTTATTTGAATAGGTGAGTGAATTGATAAGGGTTTCGCATTTCCTCTACAATGCCAGCATCACCTGTGTTTTGGGGCTGTATGGCTGCCATAGTTCTGTCTGCAATACAGTCGCTAGGGATCACGCTTCAGCGTAAGTCCCATATATTGCCGTATAGTCAAGACATATGTGATGGCGTTGCCGCAAGTCGTCGTCAGGATAGTAATGTCTCTTTGGACTACGAGAATCTACGCAACACCCACAACTACAGGCGAAACCTCTGGCTTATTGGATTTTTACTTTTTATCTTTGCGAATATATTTGGCTCTTTGGTGCAACTCACTGCTTTGCCACTCATTATTTTATCGCCACTACAGAGTATAGGTCTCATTTTCAACTCGGTCCTCAGTTGTACGCTTTTACCTGGTGAGAGATTTACGAAAAAGTTAGCCGGAGGCACTGCAATCATTGCAATTGGCGCTTTCATTATTGCATACAATGGTGCTAGCGTCTCTCCCCCTCCACTGGGTGTTGGTGCAGACGAGAGATTTCGAAATGTCCTTGAAAAGTTTTTAAAACCGGGTTTTCTTACCTGGTGGGGGTTTACTTTCATTTTTATGGCTGTATTACTTCGCATCAATTGGCTGGTTTCCAAGCGAATAAAATATTTCCAACTGAAGCCCTATGGTCGGATTAGAAGATCCACAAGAACAAACCGGGACCCCACATCGCGGTTAATCTTTATCAGAGGCGTAATATATGGTGTTGTGAGTGGAACCCTCACGGCCCACACATTCCTCTTGGCAAAATCGATTGTGGATGTCGTTTTTGACACAATCATGGAACGATCCACACCCAAAAGCCTGTCTACTTATGCGATTTCGATTATTCTACTATTATTGACTTTTTCGATAGTTGGTATGCAACTCGCAGCCTTTAACTTAGGCTTGTCAAATATTCTGACGTCTATTTTATATCCTTTGTGCTTTTTAGTGTACAACTTAGTCAATTTACTCAATGATTTGGTTTTCAACAGGCTTTTGGGCAGCGGGGGAATGGGCTTGATACAATTAGTTTATGTTTTAATTGGTCTTTCAGGCGTGTTGTTTGGTGTCGTTTTAATTAGTTGGGATAGCGCCTGTGGAAAACCCGAAATACTATCGGAAGACTCTCGGTCCATTTTGGTTGCAAAATTTCCGTATGAACATAAATTTGGAGATACTCGGGTGCTTTCTTATGAGGAGAGTGAGATTATGAGTCAGTTTAATAGCATCAACCATCATCATAGAATAGACCTGAGGCTATCGTTAAACTCGATGGAAAATCTCGGGTGAGCTTATGGATCGGACAATGAAACAATTGGGAACTTTTTTTCTTCTTTTATCTCTCTTTTTTTTTTTTTTTTTTTTTTCTTTTTTTCTTTTTTTCTTTTTTTCTTTTTTTCTTTTTTTCTTTTTTTCTTTTTTTCTTTCCTATTCTATCCTATCCTTATTCATTTCTTCGTTTTTTCAATTTCATGTAAAAGACACTCAAGATTAACAGCCTGGAAGCAAATATAACTCATGCAATGGAAATTAGTACTTATAAAAAAAAAAGATAAGTCAAGTGAAAGGTTCTACTCGAGGATATCCCATGTTGATGGCTTGGTATTACAGTGTTGATAAGTTTGACCTTCGCGAATTAAAAATCACCCTGAGCGAGACCCTTCTAAGTCCGGAACTCTTATTGACAATTTCTGCGGTTTTGATTGTTGCCTGAAGTTTTAAATTTGCAGGATTTTTCAAGAACCCCGCGTCAATCTCTGCGCGGCTTCAGAATAAGCGAATTTATGCTTACTCCAGGATGAGCAGGCCAGCCACTATCACTCCATACAAAGACAGAACAGATCTCTTACGAGTCCGAGACCTTTTCTTTAAAAATCCCGAGGATTATTCATCTCTCAAAAATGCGGTCGATACCGTCACTCTATGGCAAACAAGGGGCAAACTTCCTCATGCTGTGAATGCTACTGCTTGGATAGTCTCTGCGATGATGAGGTGCTTCACGAGCTCCCTGACAAATAATTTAGATCAAAAGTTTTCGGAACGAAGTCTGACGATGGATCGGATCTCGAGCTCGGAAGACTATGTTCTTAGAAATGCTTACTCTATGGCCTTGGTGCGTTTCGTGAATGGAATTCTAGATCCGTTTCAGCAAGGATCATTTGCCATCGCTCTCCTGACGTTGGCAAAAGATATCGGCCTTCCATATCCCTTCGTGGAAATTCGTCATTGGGCTACACACGAGCACCTTCCATCATTGGAGATTTTGAAGGCCACTGGTCAAAACGCATTAAACTGGCTATATGAGAGATTCTGGCTTCCACTTGACCTATTGGTCGAGGCGAAAAATTCCATCGAGAATGTAACACACAAAATTTCTTCAAAGGCAGAGGTTGTTTCTTCTTTGAGGGAATATAGATCTTTTATGAAGAGGCAAACAACAAAGCACATATCTGAAAAGAAATGCGAGGTTCAAGACTTTCAAGAATTTGAGAAGCTTAAGTCCATATCTGAAGATGGCCTTCAAAGTTATCACCTTGTTCGTCTTCTATCACTGAAAAAAGCTCTTCTTAAGGATACATCTTTCACTTCCGTTCAAAAATCGTATGCACCCCTCCTTGAAAACCTTGGATCAAGTTTTCTACTACGATTGGTATTCGCCTTATTACTGGAGTCTCAGATCGCGTTATTGGAGAGTCCAGGAGGAAACGCAGAAAAATCTCAGAATTGTACAATGAAAGACTGGCTCGGTTATTTGGTTCCACGAATAATGCAGGGCCCGTTTCCATTTGAACTTCACAAACACAAATATTCGTGTAGAAAAGATGTTTTGGATAGTTTGGAGAACTACATTGATACTCTCGACAGAAAACACGACTATTTAAATATTTTGAGAATGTTGAGCAAAAATGGTCCTGGAAAGCGTAAGTTTGTCAAATTTCCACTGCTCGATGAAGTTTTAAGCAGTCCAACGACGCTGCCTTTACCGGACAACACGAGCCCTCAAGATAAATTTGGGGAGCTTCCAATATCGAAGCGAAGAAAGAAGTCGGGCCAGATATTTGAAGATACGGCATCTTGGAAACTATGTCCATTTGGAGTCAACAGGACAGCTTGAGTTTTAAAATATTTTGAATTTTTAGCATCAAACACCATTTCTCCCAAAATGTATTTCTCATAAAGTAAGATTAATTGCGGATCTTCACGAAAGTGAAGCATCTGGAAACACGTGAAGGGATTTTCAGGGTCCTTGAGTAAAGAAAGACACTGTGAAGGACGAGGGATAACGCTGTAAACTATTCACTTTTCAAAAAATAACAAGCTTTAGAGGATATTACTATTCAAGCCCCAAATAATTACCCGTTGACAAATAACGGCAGATTTCACGCCTTCCCATGGCGAAAAGAAGGTTTCACCTTATACATACTTCAAGTAGCTTTTGCGGGTCCTTTCACATCCTAATTAACATGTCTATGCTAATGTCAAAAATAAAATTAGCAGTTCTTCGAATAAAAGCCCACTCAAACAAACTCTTGAAGCCACCCGAAGAGATTAAAATTTCAAAGCATTTTTAACCATTAAAAATACATGTCTCATTTAAATGATGTAGTATGCACTTATCCGGTTCACTTCGCAGATAGTTTCGTTAACAGAATGCACCAAGGCGATTTTCTAAAATATCACTGGAAATTTGATATTCAGTTCTTGGGTTACATATTATGAGCAAATCTCCCGTCATTGATTTCGTAGCTTGACGGTAGTCTATTCGCCAAAACCTGTTCTACGAGCCAATTGAATCTACCAACAGTCAAATGAGACTCGCCAAGAGATAACGATGGCGGTTGGGGAATCTTGTAAATAGGTTCTTTAGTACTTGCAGAATTTCATTCATGTTGCGAAAGAATAGACGAAAACGAGGATATCTAGTTGCATAAAAAACCATACAAACAAGCAAACTCTAAAGTTATAGCTCACAACTTAAGGAAAAATGAAATTAAATTGCATAGATCGATTGATTCGTACTTTTCTTGATACATGAACTTCCACAAACCAAGTCTATAATTCACTAATTTTCTGTTTTGCAACTATGACTAGCCTTTTGATTTGATCCAACAAGATTATCAACAGAAGACAGATTTTTCAGGTTCTTACTGCTCTGAAATGACCCCGGTTCAGTAATATATGAAAACCCCTCTGTCTCTTTTACAACTATTCATCGAATAACTCTGTCATGGAATGTATTTTTTTGTAGAAAAAATTTCCTCATGCGTGCCGAAAATATAACATTATTCCCACAATGATCGGCTGTTTTGTGATTAAACTTACCAGTTGAAGTCGGATACACATTCCCATTGAATTTGTTAACCAACTGTCGAACCATGCGAACAAAAATACAAATTGGAAATGACGCTTTTTCAACCTTACAAAAATCCCAAAACACCAAATCTACATTTACCAAGGCAAATCAGCAAACCGTGTCCAATTTTATAATGATATTGTTAGAAAAAGGCGCGGCAGACTGATTTCACACTTACAAAGAACGGAGCACCAACAGAAATAAGTGACTTTGATTTATAACAAAAAACCTTGAACCAAAAGAAAATCAGAGCTGTAAATGCATAATATTCCAAAACTGATCGCCCCAAGAGTAGAAACAATGTATGCATATTTACAAAAGCACCATGAGCGCACCAATATTACATACACCCATTTGAACAACGAAAACACATCTTGAACTAAACATGTGACTAAGAGGATGCCACATACCACATGAAATATAAAAAGAATGAAGGTTAGCATGCCAATCAAACTGACGAGAGAAATACCCCCTTAGAATCAAAGTATTTCGGATCTGAAGGTTTGACAATTAAACTACCAATTCTCAATAAAGCAGGGATGAAATCCTGCGATCCCTCTTATATTGAATTAATGTTCTGCACCATTGAAACATTATTCTACAAGCTGTTGCAAAACATGTCTATTTCGGTATCAAAGTTAAAACACCAATGTTTAACCTCCACAAGTATCGCTGTCAAGTAGGGCATTGCAACTCAAGAGGTTCTTCTTGAGCTAACATAACTAGACTATAAATACTGCTGTTAACAACGTCTCAGACGGACAGCCTTTTGCTTTGACGATCTCCCGGATGCAAACGTTTTAATAATTCATTTCGGGTTCATGTCGAACCAATGATGTTGACTATAAGTTATCGTAGGTAGGCATAACCCCAATGTGAAGCATCAATTTCACATCATTGTAATTTAACATTAATCATCGCTGAATGTATGTGCTCATCCAAATAAAAAGTAGAATATCAACAGCAAGCGAGGAGAGCGTTGGGTTACAAGAGATGCAATCTCGACATCATTATAAATGTGTCAACATTATGTTTACGTTCAGTTAATCTTCATGGGGAATATAACCAATACTAAAACTTGCACAGAGAAGTTCTAGAATTCACGCTTAGAAGGTCCATGTAGACGAAGCTGTACGGAATCAGACATGGATTACTTATACGCTCCTGTTCAGTGATTGTTCCAAGCATCACATATTTAATCCAAAACATCTACGAAGTAATAACTATATAATCGACAGCGCCTTGTTTATTAATTGACTACGAAACAAAAGGAATCAAAATTTTAGTCGGCATTTACTTGTCCCTAATAGAACTATGCTTTCAAAAGGCGCAGAATTATGCTCAAATCAGGATCGACCCCAGATGAGATATGTTGGCATGAGTAATGGGATGTGAACCTTTTTACTGCGTGCTCCCAATATGAGAGTGAGTGATCTCCGAGTAAAGCCCACACATCATTTTAACGACAAAATTCATCATAGCATTTTACTTTGAAACAATCTTTATTGTCGATACCTATGGAAATGGATTATTATGTATTTAAATAGAGCTACCAAATCATAGTTCTGTTTGATTTTCCGTGGTAGAGTAGTCCATGATGTAGATGTGTCTCAGTGGCCCGTGTAAGGTTCATACTTATTTACATTCCAATCACATTACATGAGGTATATATAGTTATGGCCAAATTCAAGAGTAGAACCTGGAGGGATGTGTATTAATCTAAATGATACGAATCAATAATGTCTACAAAACATAAAGTATGTTTAAAAATCTTTAACGAGTTGCCAGAATCATACGGAGTGGTTAAATTGAGCCGGTTTTAGATTGTTCTTTACTTAGTAACGAATCAAAAAAATACTCGTTCCCGCAAACACAATAATAATCAACTCTCTGGTTGGCAATTCTGCCCATGTCCGGGAAAATTTTTGAAATACGTAGATGCACTTACAGGGTATAAATCTTGGCAAGTGAATGTTTTGTTCGAATTTATACATGCAAGGATAAGAACTTGAAATCATGTCCAAGATTTCTGATAGTTGAGAACCAGTTACGAGTTGAAAAAATATAATCAATTCGCAAAGTAAATAGCGAGATCCTCATTAGTGTTGATGAGCATCGCTAAGTTAAGATGATCAACAAACTTTTCCGTAATGGATTGTTGAAGTAATAAGTGCTATAGTAGTCGCATTAACGGAAGACAGCAAGAGAGAAAACTTTTATGGTGGAGCGTAGTTATTTTCTTTATTTTTGGTCGTGAATACTGCGTTGTGAAGAAAATACTACACGTCAAACTTTTTGAATCTACAAAGGAATACCTAACTGGCTCAGCAAATTAAGGCCACTGAACATTCTCCACGTGCTAAAAGATTGATTCGCCCGCACGACATAGGTAACTCTTGTCAATATTTTTTGTGATCATCGATCGGATGTGAAGAATGTTATCGGGATTTTAGATTTTTGCCTGTAATACGATTTGTTTCTTTAAAAAAAAATATGAGTATTATGAGTGGTAAAAATTAGAGAATAATTTGCGTTAAGGCCTTCCCCATGAGTTTGATTTTCTGTCGGTTTTATAATGGTAAAGGCCAGGGTGTAAATGATATAGTTTTGACGTGATTTAAATCGCGAAGATAAACTTGGAAAGCACTTTATGATAGAGTCAAAGTATTATTGCATCAATGTTTGAGTGTTCACTATCTAATAGACTTGAGTACTCCCACTTGACACCGATTATCTTCCCTGCACTTGGTAGGATTTCATTTTTACTTAAACAATGTATGCGGTGTTTGTTTGGAATATCTGCCTTGAGCTACTTCTAAATATGTGGTACTGGCTGTGTATTGGCTTCTATGTTAACATGTTTCTAATTCGTCGAAATTAAAAAGGCTCCCATAATTTCGTCCGTCTATCTCTTGGTGTTGAATAATGACCTCTGCTTCTGGGCTCAAGACGTCCAATTGTACCAAGTCAAGCTGTGATTAGCTTAGCAGACTGCGGTTCATTCTTGTGGATGTATGATATGATTTCGATTTCTTCATGCGGAATTTGCGCCATATTAAGATTGAATAGAGGTCCCTTCAGCGTGCTTTAGTGAAGAAGGGCCTGCTCATTATAGATCGCGCTATGCATTAGCGATTAACAATACCTGCTGGAACCTTTAACAATACGTATATTGTAATCGTGGAATGGTGAATCACTTGCAGCTGCTCGATCGCTTCAGGTGAAATGTTTCTTCATGTGATGAAGATAGCAGTTAAGTTCATGTGTAAAGTTCTTTTTGAAGGCCTTTCTACATGATAAAAAACAGATGTTGCTATAGAAAGTCATGCCGGGTTTGCATAGGTAGGTGCAATGGTCTTGCTTACGTGGCTTTTGAAGAAAGCAATGCATTGATTACAAATTGAAATATCACGAAGTCTTGTTCTACTGCTAATTTCCCTCAAGAAGGATTCATGTCAACTGTGATGAAGTGTTACTGCAGACCAATCTGCCGCGGACGTAGCAATTTTATACTTGGCTTTTTTGCTGTTGCTAGTCTGGTTAAGCCCATTTGCTTTCTATCTTTGTATTTGCATTTACATTTTTCTTTGCCCCCTTGAAAATTTTGAGCAACTGGACCAGGGTTCTTTAGTGAGCAATGGTGCAGCATTCATTGGCTTCCAATATACTCGAAAAAGAATTTCTTGTGGTGCGTGGAAATAGTGCAGCTATAGCGCTTCCTTCTGGTTTCAACTTTACCGTTGCTCGAGACAAATAAAAATTTGTGAATAGAAGTAAAATTAGTCAAAGTTGTCAGAAGGTCTCTACGCAATACCCCCCTCCCAAAGATGACAGTACGAAGGGAAAATTTCGGGCCTGGTTTGCCTTAGGTCCTTTTATTGTCTCAAGGGAACGCGCGTCTGTGGGTGTTGTCGCGGATCGCATTTACGAGGTATTTTCAAAGGGCGAACAGCCGGGTGCTACTGATCTTATCGAACTCGCTGTCTGAATATCATAATCCTTGCTCACAGACAGTAGTTGTTATGTCAGAATCAACTGAATCTGTGAAGAACCTCGCTGAATTGTTCGCTGCTTTGGATACAGCGCTCAGTTTGCACTACTTTAGCAGTACTACCGTTCCGAAGGCACATGATCTCTGTGAAAAGGCTACACAGCTTACCAAAAGACGAGTTGATATTGCAACACTTGAACGAATATTGAGCTATGATCCGCAGGCATACCACATTGTGCATTTTGGAGCGAAGTCTATCGATTATGGTGTCTGTATACCGATTACAGCCTCGCCGCTTCGTTTTAGTGCCCTGCTTTCAAGTCGTAAAAAAAAATTCGAGGAGAAACTTATTTCCACTGAGAACGCTCTGCTTCCTTCTTTAAAGCTATCTGAAGTTGCGGTTCCTTACTTCAAAACGGCGAAGCACCTGCAATTTGACACTAACCTGGAAACTGAGCCCACGGGTAGAGTTTCTAGTTCTCTCGTCAACCCAGCCATCCATAATAGCGAGCAAGTTGCTTCGGACACTCTCACAAATAAATCATACCAGGCTCCCAAGAAATCTCCCTCCAAGGTCTCAAAGTTGGAGCTTTCTAATAATCTGCCTAGGTTCACGCTAAAGAAGACCACACTGCCTGGCGGGCTTTCTCTCATAGAGCGTATTAAACTCAAAGAAAAACGAAACAAAATTGAAAATGAGGGTAATTCTGCCCAAGAAAACCACATCCTTTACATAAAGGGCAAAGCACCCGCAGTGTACGAAATACTTTACGAATTGACACTCACAGGCGAAAAAAAAGCTTTCAAAACAATCCCAACTAAGAAGTTAATTTCTATAATCAAAGACTCTTTATCGTTTACCATGACTGAAGAAGAAATTGAAGATACTTTAAATGAACTTGCTTTCCGTTTGCCGGACAAGATAAAAATATTGCGCGTAGGTGAAGTACATGCGCTTAAGATCTTATCTTTAGATAGAAATCTAGATCTTTTTGTTCTCAATAAAACGGTATAATTGATTCAGGAATCTATAAAAATGCATAAATTCATATCTCAACAAGACTCATGCATCTGCTTACTGGGGGCATAAACTCATCTGTGGGCAATGTCCGCTGCTCCGGAGTTCATGAAAAAGTGTTTTAAAACAATTTCAATAACCCAAGTTGCTCCTAAATCAAGTAGAATGCTTCCAGTCAATTTGACTTTGAATATGGTTGTCATAGGAACAAACTGCATCGCCTCATTCAATTCAGGCATAAACTCAGTTGAACCAATAATTGCTAAAGCTGAAACACCCAAAAGTCCATAATACATTCCTTTATTGTCACTGATTCCTTCCTTGAAAGGTAAGCCAATGTAGTTCACCGCAAATGTAGACACCTGTTGCGCTAATTGAAGCAAAAACATACCTGTGTTTAACAAAGATGGTGAGAACTTCTTTTCCAAATCAACTTGAGCTTCCCGTGGTTCCAAAATATAGATCTCGCGAGTGATGTAAATCAAAGTTGTAATATGCACTGCGAATTGTCCTAAGATGGAGCCCATAATATAGATGTTAAAAATGCCGCTCAGAGGACGTTCCTTGCTCAATTTATTGAGTGGTTTTCCACGGGAGATTGAAAAGAAGCAAACAGACAACAAGATACCTGAAACAGTTGATTGGCCATCACCAAACTTTATACCTGCCAAATACAAAACTGATAATGAATATGCGGAAATCAAGCAATTCAATGCCAAAATTTTGTACATTTGAATAGTGGACACGAGTGCACAACGACCTTGGCGAATAATGTTTGTGACAGCAGAGACGTTGGATAATTTAGATGTAAAAGGTGCCGCAACTGAAGCGTCGCCTAATTTGAGCGTTGGAACTTCATCCTCATCCTCGCCACCATTCAAAGAGTTCATCAAACCATCGGCAAAGTCAGATGCTGAAATGGGCTTTCCTTTGTCATCTTTGATAAATTCGATTGGAAGAGTCCCGTTTTTCTTCGCAATTTCAACACTCTGTCTGATCTCAGGCGTAATTTCGACTCCTCTTGTTTTCAAAGTCGTCAAATAATGAGGGTTGTACGTTCCAGGTGGGTATAAATGAGCAATAAGAGCGGGAACTGGTGGTGGTGGCCTCAGCCAGTTAGCCATGAGTTGAGCTTGCTTATAGTAAATGTTTTTCATGGTTTCGATCTTTCGGTTTTCAGCAATTTTTTTCATTCCTTCCTCCGTACCATTCAACAAAGCTACACCGATATGGGCTTGCTTCAATGCACCAACATCATTGGTACCATCTCCGCACATCAATGTACTGTAACCTGCATTCTTCAACGAAGTCAAAATGAATTCCTTTTGAGATGGCGACACTCTCGCGTAGACCCAAGTGTGTTTCAACAAATCCAAAATCTGCGGATGCTCACTCAAGTGACCTAACGCGTATCCAGTAATACAAATATCGTACTTTTCAAATAAATCAAGGTCAAAAGCGTCACTGCTCTTAAAAGGAATAACGGTTGATTCGTCAACACTTCTCCAAGTCAAGTTTTGATCTTCAGTAGCACCATGATGTTCCTCGGGAAAGTCCAAAATCAAGACGCTCTTGGTTGTAATAGAAACTTCCTTTGCAACATGGCATGCAGTGAGAGGATTGTCACCGGTAATCATGACACATCTATGGGATGATTCGTTCAACATTTTGATGGTTTCGATGGCATCAGCCTTCAAAGGACAGTGGAAAACAATGAAGCCAGCGAACATCAATTTTGACTCGACACTATTTCTGTCAACCTTCGAAACGTTGACATTAGTATCCATATACTTATATCCCAAAGCTAAAACTCGAGAACCGGCCCTCGTGAAAGACTTATAACATTCCTCGTAGCTTTCTGGCGCATCAATCAACATTTTACGGATAGTTTCTGGTGCACCTTTCACAGCCACAAAGTTTTTGTTTGGAACAGTACTGATATTTGTGATGGCAGATGATCTCTTCAAGCTTGAGGAAAATTGGAACCGACGTAAAACCCTAATCTTTTCGGTAGTTCCACCTCTAGATCTTTCAACGGTATCATTGAATCCAACGGTCCAGTTTGCTGCTTTCAACGTAGCCTGTTCCATCGGATCTCCAACAACATCGCCATTTTCCAATTTGACCAATGCATGGGCAGAGCCCAATACATGTGACGTATGTTCAGGAGCTTCCTCGCAATTCAAGAGATGATTTGCATCTCCATCTTTCAATCCAGCTAAGCCATTGAATACCAAATCTTCAGCAGTTAAGGTTCCAGTTTTGTCGAAACAACAAACATCGATTCTTCCAGCTAATGGGATCCTGAATGGCTCTGTACAGTAAATGAAATACTTTTGTAAAGCAGACAAAGAAGAGTTTACAGCCAAGGTCAACTCCATTGGTAATTCTGGTGGTACCACCGAAGTAACAACAATTATACAGTCCAAAATCAACTTTGACTGAACTCTACCCATTTTCGTTCCCTCAACCCACACATACCATGACGCGGCAATTGCAAAAATTAACAAGAACAAAATGAAGAAGAAGGCCTCTTTATTGTCAACAGAAACTCTTTCGCTTGAGTAAATCATCATTCTCACCAAAGAGCCTTGGGAAGTTTCAAACCCCGTTTTACAAACATAAGCTAACGCACCATTGTCTGGGGCGATTGGCACAATTGGATCTTGAGGCGCCGTCACTTGCAAAGCCATCGTTCCTCCATACAATAAAGAGTTTTTATCAAGTCCTTCTGGTTGTAAAGTTTCACCAGCTGGTCTTAACTTGATTGACTCCTTCAACAAAGGTGTTGATTCACCTGACAACATGGCTTCGTTAACAATCGCAGTACCATCAATAAGAAGTAAATCACAAGGTACTGCACTCTCATCACTAGTTCTCGTAACTGAAACAAGATCTCCAGGTAACAATTGATCAGTTTGAACTTGAGTCCACTTCTTGTCTCTGTAAACGTAAATCGAAAATGGTTTGATACCCATACTTTGAAATTCGTTCATCGTAGTTCTTCTTTGGAATACGGTTGTCATTTCAAACGATACAAGCATGAATAACGAGAAAAGTGAGTAGTACCACTGTTCATCCATTAACCACAAAGCAACACAAAAGACTTGGAAGACAAAAAATGGGGCCACAGCATGCTCTTTAAACAATTCTAAAAAGGTTGGAATTGGAATATCAAATCTGTTGAGACCAAAATTTCTGAACATCTTGTCCAAACTACCAGACAATCCATTATAGCTCTGGAAGTATGACAATTTAGGTAATTCATCTATCTTGAATTCCGGAGGGGAAAATTTTCCACTGGACTCAAGGAGGAGGTGGCGTCTTTTCTGATACAAAAAAGAAATTTGTTTCTCACCATCAGGAAAAACTTCTCTTTGAATTTCGCAGATTTCGCCAACGCCAGAGTTGGGCACCGGTGTTATCTTGACATGAGAGGCCTCCAACACACTTGACACGTGGAAGTAGTTAAACTTCGCATCAATATCAAGATTCCAGTGAGGCATCAACCAAAGTAGCATATTCAATGAGACAATAGCCATCATATAGACAAAAGTCCACTCTGAACCTCCGATATAGACATCGTAGTAGTTGAAGTACACCTGAAAAAAAACAGGGTAAAGAATTCCAAAGGGCCAAACATACAAGCGAGCCAATAGCGACTTCGGCGACAATAGTTCCGCGCCCTGAATCTCAGAGTTATGGACTAATTCAGACATAATGAGTGATTACGCTCCTTGGTTAGAACGTACACTTACTTTTCGCTGGTCGTTTCCTCGAGAAATAATGGAAGGCGAGCCTTATAAGTGGGCGACGAAAACACACCCGTGCCTCACATTTTTCGACGTGTCGCTGGACCTGCATTTTGCGTAACACTCCAAACTGATTTTTGCCTCGGATAATAATAGGCTGCTCTCTGAGCTACAACTTGAGTGATTCGCCAAGAGAGGTCACTCTTATGGAAAAAATTAGTTAATTTGGGCTGTTTTGAAAAGATTGAAACAATTTATCTCCTTAAAAAAATAAGAAGGGTCCAAAATTACGTAACAACCATTTTGCGAAAGATTTGTCACAATTCAGGCAAAATTGAGAGATTACGTGAAGAAAACCCCTTCTCTTTTTTTAAAAAAATTATGGATCTTTGAAACAAAAAAAAAAAAAGCTGTTATGTGCTGTGGTTATTAAATTCTACGAGCCCGAGAATGAACTCCGATCTAATTTATATATTTTACAGTATAGCTTTACTGTTAAAGAAGGATTTTCTCGGAGCTACAAAATGCTCTTTAGTAAGATGAATCGTGAAGAAAACTTGAAGAATTGTCTCGAAAAGCTAAAGGTCAATTCGGGCTTCAATTACTGTTAGTTGAAGTCGAGACACCTGTGGTAGAATTATCCTGATTCGTTTTATAGTTTACTTTTTTTCGCCTCTTCAATGCCTCAAATAACGTGAGTATGTCGAACGAAGACATAGAAAGTTTTTGAAATTTTTTCTGCCTTAAGAATATTGAAGAAGTATTAGATCTTTTATAAACTCTTACAAAGATGAAAAAAATGAGAGGAATAAGTGCTTTTAGTTTTGTATATCATTTCCAGATGTAAAGAGATATATATGGAAATACTGGTCACCAGCTGTCACGTGAGTAAGTCTTTGGCAGCGCGGTCCATAGATGTGAAGTTTCGACGGAGGTGGTGAAAGATAAAGAAAGTTGGAATTGCGGTTGAAACTTAACGATTTCTTCAAGACATAGACATTCAGAAGGATAAGAATTTTGAAGACAAAACAAATTCTAGGAGTAGCCTGTATCTAGATAGTAAAGGAAAAATCAGATGAAACTTGTAAAATTATATTACTACAGTAATCATTCTCTTAATCCCTAAGATGGTTTTGCATGCCACACATGCTTATCTTATCTATATGTGCAGGACACCAAAATGACGACACAGCAGCACTCTGTATGTCGATCGAAATACACCGCAGTTATTTGACACATAACAGCCCTTAATCATATCCAGCATTACCGATTGAAAAATAAAAAAAAAAAAAAAACTTGATGGACACTTCCAAATCTAATAAAAGGTCTTTTATGCAACTACCGGATAAATGTCTTCTTGAAACATTTATCGAAACCTCCCCATGGTTACCACAACACCAACATGCCTTGGAAAGCTTGAGAACAAACTACAGGAGCAACTCTCCTATATTTCAGAGTATTGTGCAAGAAGTCTGTGAATTGAGTCTCTCTTTCTACAATCCAGTGTCTTTAATCGGAAATTGTCTCACAAAACATGAAGATAGTTCCAGCCATGACATCAGGAATGACAATGATGAAACTGTCAAATCGAGCGATCAAGTCAAGCCACCCTTGATCGCGGAAAATAATCTTTTACTTGAAGAAACGAAGAATATAAGTGATTGGAACTTCTCAATATCCCCTAATCTAGTAAGGAGAAACCGAGTTTCTATTTTAGAAGAGGAATCAGGCCCTCGACGGCAAAACTCTAAGCCAGAAAAAGAAACAGATACCATTCATGCAGCTGAATACCTGACCAAATACATTCCTGATACTACCAGAAAAAGAGAGCTCAATTTATCACATCTATCTTCGAGAAAACCACCTGAAACCTCTATTTCTACGGTGAGGGTATTGACCAGAGTGACGAATCTTGATACCGGCGAGAACAAGCATTTACACTCTACGCCAAAAAATCTTTCAATCAAGAGTTTAATCCAGGATTCAGAGAAGCTAAGAAGAATTGAAAAAAGACCACTGAAACGCACACCCGAAAGAATGTACACAGATTCTGCATCACACAATAGGAGAACACGAGAGGGAAAAAACGGAAACACCCCGGGGGCTTTTACGCTTAATGGTGAATTTCAACATGAAACTTGGAACGAAGATAAAAAGACATCACGAAGAAAATCTGTGGTGGGCCGTAATCTTCCGCTTTATATTTATGAGCAAATTAACCCTGGGAGAAGTTGTAGTAAAGAGAGCCCCACATCAGAGGACTCCCAAAGGAAGTCTGGTACAAAGGAAGAGATTCCGGGAAAGGATAAACAGATTTTCGAAATTTCTCTAGTGGATAAAAGTGTGGATGATCTTTCCAAGAATATTGAATATAGTGAAACTTTTCAACCGACCTCAACGGCTTTAAAGCTTCCTTTCGTGGAAAGAACTAGCGAGATGAGAATAAACAACTTGCTAGAGAATTCCCAATACTTATATTACCAGAATCAGAAGAATTATCATGATTCCGGGAATGGCAATAATAGCGTTTCGGAAAGTGGTCATGTGGACTCGGCTATATCTGATGGTGATAAAGAGTATATCCTGCCTTTCATGTTCACGAGGTCGCTAGAAGATTTTGATGTGAATATTACCTATGGAAACTTTGGGGACGAGCTGGAAGACGAGGAGGTATTCAACCCATCGAAGATAGGACTTGAAGATGCACAAGAGTCTGATGGAGAGGAAAACATTGCCGACGATTACGATAGTAAAGACATGAGACTTTATCGTTAGTGGTATAGGTCAGTAATTCCAGAACGATAGATTCTGAATTGCACAATGTTAACACCTTTTCAAAATAGCTCAAAATAAACAGCTATAAGATCAAGATATTACAGATGATACGAAGTAATAGGTCACGATAGGTGGGAAGAGAGTAAAAGCAATTCGCGAACAGCGATCACAGTTGGCTATTACGTTAGACGACGGGTATTTACTAACTCTCATTCTTATTTTACCAGAGTTCTCACTAATATGCGATAAATATTTAAAACCTGCATCAGAAAGCTTCAGAGATTGCTCTTATAGATGTGATTGTATACTCGTAAATAGCCATGGATATGGCGCTAGTAGGCGCTGTTTTAATGAGGCTGATACCAAAACCTCTGTAAAAGTTAGCAACCCCATAAGAACGCCAGTGATGAAGCAACATATGAAAAGCCTTCATACCAGGGGAAACTTGCATGCGTTTTCGAAGCGTGTCTAAGGGAAACGTGAAGGCCTTTGCTGTGACACCTGCGCAAAAGCCACAAATAGCTTCCACACCCCAAATCTTATCATGGGAAGCTTTGTTTATGTTATCTATCGCACCCCTAGCTAAAGAGTAGGACCAGAAAAAAATACCCGAAGTCGCTGCAACTGATAAAAGAGAAGGACGTATGCCCACAAAGAAACCGCGCAATCCAGTAGTCTGATAAATCCCTTTACATGTATCTCTCATTGAGAGCAATGATTTCGACTCACTCGCAGCTAAACGTGTTCTCAATAGATCAAAAGGATATGTCAAAAACGTGCTGATGATTCCTGTTCCACCACCCACAAAAAGCAGATGTGTCAGTGGCCTCAATGTGTATTGACTTTGGTTCTGTAAATCTGTTAACAAACTGTTCAATAAAGAATATGATGTGAACTGAGATGCCCCATAAAATATGTAAAGAAACTCCGCGGGAACGTTTCCCTTCCAAAGCGCAGTAAAACCCTCATTCCTCAAAAGGTTTTTGACTAGTTCTATTCCTGTGACTCCGTCGGAACGCAACAGCAGTAATTGAAAACGAATCTTGATCGTATCGAGAGGCGCCGTCACTGCTCTATGGTGTTAGTGATAGTTTGTTTCTTGAAAATGCTTGTTCCCAACATACCTTGCAACCGCACCTGATATTGACCCTGCTATGAGGGACTCTACGGGTGTGACATTCGATCCTTTATGAAGATGGTCTGCACGTTCAGGACTAGTCGTCATGAATAAAGCGTACAAAGAACCCCAAAGCAGAAGTAGAAAAGACTGATTTCTCAAAAAGGTAAAAGTCTCCGACGAAGAGAATAACAGTCAGACTTATTCGAGTGTCTTTTATTCTCTTTCGAGTCTCAAACCGCTCCATGTTTTTCTTAGCGCTGTCGCGCGTAATATGCAGATCGTGCAAATATGTTCCACGATCCGCCTGCAATCAACCTCTTGAGGATGTTGAATAGATAGGTGATGCCTTCGATACGCAAGCTAGAACCTAAGCTATACACGCGGTTACGGTCTCAGGCAATTATAGAGTCAATACCAGATGTTGTTCGTGAGTTGATAAATAATTCTGTCGATGCACAGGCTTCTGTTGTTTCAATATATTTAGATCTCGAATCTCTAAGCGTTTGTGTAGAGGACAATGGAAGTGGTATATCACCTCCTGACATGAAATTTATCGGTAGGAGATACCACACAACAAAATATAACGAGGAATGCACTAAGATATACGGGAAGAGCTTTGAAAGTTTGCTTCCAATTTCCGATCCCAATAACCAAACATTGGGTTTCAGGGGCGAGGCACTCTCTTGTATTGCAGATCAATGCTCTAAACTAGTTCTAGCATCAGCTGTAAATGATAAGGTTGATTTCACAGTTGTTAATGGGTCAAATCTGCAAGATTTGGTAAAGACGCTTTTATGTTTTTTCGGGCTACACCCTCCTTTGAAGGGCACCATTGTAGTCGCCAGCAGGCTTTTTTATAATATGCCAGTTAGGATGAAGTATGTCAGAGAAAAATGCCACAAAATTTCGATCGCAACAGAAATCAGAAGAATGATTTTTCAGACTTTCGCACACCGACCATTTATGAATATTACAGCAAGCTTCTTTGAGAAGGGGGAACAACAAATCTTTTTGTCGACAGATTTTCATAGTAAACCCGAGACCCTTTTTTCGTCCTTATTTAGTGCTTCGTTTTCGTATCTTCGCAAAATCAGTGGACTTCAGGATGATCTGTCAATGGAAGGATTTTTTGGGATTTCATACGATATCAGATCTCCGATGTATTTCATTTTTTGTAATGGAGTACCTATTCAGCTCACACACAAGAAAACCCATTCCATAAGGTCTGCCTTAAAATTGGC
Source organism: Metschnikowia peoriensis (assembly GCA_030573015.1). Classification (NCBI taxonomy): domain Eukaryota; kingdom Fungi; phylum Ascomycota; class Pichiomycetes; order Serinales; family Metschnikowiaceae; genus Metschnikowia; species Metschnikowia peoriensis. Next base: position 91,516 of record JAJMCO010000013.1, on the reverse strand, counting down.
TGTCAAAGAAAATGGAATATCAGCAACCAAATCAGGAAGGCTAGTGATTAGTGCTAGTTTCAATGTTAACTCGAAGAAAGAAAAAACAGAAATTTATAACACAAGCGACTTGTTTCAAATAAGATGGGGAGTTTTTCTTAGGCTCTTGGAGCTCGGCTTGGGTATTACCTCAAAAAACAAAGCTCGTATTCAAGAGAGAATTTCACGGGAAAAAAGCACCACCATAACCAGAAAAAATGATGATAATTCTGATACTTTGAGCCCAGAGTCCACACAAATCACGACATTGAGTATTCTAGAAGGAAAATTAAAACTCATTTCACAGGTCAATCGACTGTTCATACTTGCAAACATAAATGATAGGCTATTTGCCTTAGATCAGCATGCCTGTGACGAAAGAGTCACGGTTGAGGAGCTATTTAAAAGTTACATAAAGCTGGTCTTCGACCCTGAGTGTGATTTACGTGTTAAATGTAAAAAAACGATTCCGATGAACATTGCACCCGAGGATATTTCTTTGGTTGAAAAGAAACATTTTATTATGACTCAACTTGGGTTTGACTATCTCCTTGAGAAAGGCAAAATCAAAATCACTCACTTACCCATATATCTTCATAAATATGACGAACCCGCACTCTTCAAATCATGCCTACTTCATAAGTTCGGCGAAGAAAATAATGAGCAAATGCTTGGTTTGGGAAATGCTAATGGCGAATGGCTTTTATACATGGATCGCCTTCCGAAGGCCTTAAAGGAAGCAATTGTCAGTTTTGCTTGCCGACTGAGCATCAAATTTGGACAGGCACTCACGATGGAGGAAATGACTTATCTTTTAAAAAACTTAGGTGCTTGTTCTTTGCCCTTTCAATGCGCACATGGCCGCCCTACTGTGGTCCTGGTGGCAGACATAACGCGTATCGGCAATTATGCGGACGACTATGAGTTGTGATCAAGTGAGATCGACATACATTTTTTCTCTCAGCGCAATACTACATACAACACAACATACTTTCAAGGCTCATTTAAGCTAAATTTCGAAGACTGAACGCCCATCTAACAATAACCATGCCTGAATACAATATTTCAGACCATTTTTATACGGAAAATGTGGGATATTTTGATGAAGCCAATGATCTTTTAAAAAATTCAAACCATTTTATGAGAAAGTTGGCGACACCTTCCGTGAACGAAACAAAAAACAACATTTTCTTCCAAAATCAAAAAGTTGTTTCTGAAAACCAAACACAGTTCGCTGGAAATCTAGCAACATTAAATGACCATAGACTCAAACCCTTAGCTGGATCTTCAGATGAAAATAAAAAAAACATAACCAGTCTCAAGGGAAACTTATTTCTGGGAAGTACTCCGAAGCCAAGTTCGGATGATGTTCAATATTGTAAATATCTTTCAGGGACTGGCCCTATCATATCTGATGATTTTCTTCCGTCAGACCTACCTCAGAAAGCAAGAAACCCTATCATTGTACATGAAGAGCAATTGGATGTTTACGGTCGGACAATTCGTGATGAATGGGAGGACTTGAACGATGACGACGATGACCAGAATTGTTTTTCCATTCAAAACAACCCAACAGGTGAATGGATAAGTCCAGTGATGAAAGAGGCATTATGCAGACAAGTCAGCAAAGAAATACAATTCAAAACCCTCTGGATGAGTGTTGCATGGCTAGTCGGTGCACACTTTCTCTTTCTTGTGACTGAAAAAGGTATTCAGCTACACCAAATTAATGCCAATGGTCCGAACGATAAATTAAGAGATTACGCCATGATGCAGTTTCTCTCACCAAAATTTTCCCGGTTCTTGGAGGCAGCTTTTCTAAATTTCCACATATATGGTCGTCGCCTGTTATGGATACTAGTGGTAATAATTATCATAAATGCTGCCAAGTTTGCCTGGCCTCAGGATCAATGCAGAGATTTGCCCATGACAGCAAGACAGAGAGAGCTCATCGGGCTCAAGCCCTTTATCGGTGATACCGACGATAGTATAGATGTTGCAAATTTGAAAAGAGTGTTCGGAAATAAATCTTCTCAATGTCTTCAAGTTCCTCAATATCCTCGTGTGAACAAGCTCTCAGAGTTTATCCGAAAGAAGGAAAATGATGCCTCAGATGAAGATTTTGCAATTGCTTTACAAAATATCAAGCCTTGTCGAAGAGTTCCACACTCATAAGTTTTGGCCAAACCTTATATATCAAGTAGAATTAATGTGAACTCTAAGGTTTGTTTGAATTCCACAACTTTTAGTCAATTATTTTTCATACTGAACCAAAGGCAAAGATCATTACTTCAATTTAACCATCACCAACATCGCTAATAATAATAATAATAATAATAATAATAATAATAATAATAATAATATACTTCGTCGTTTTTTTTTCTTACTCATTGGGACTGAATGGGAGCCATTAATCACATGTTTGCAAGTGTGGGGAAGAAATGTACGCGAAAAAAACGGCACTGGTATGTAGCACCGAATAATGCTTCCAATGAAGAAAATATAAAAGTAAGACAGGAGGTGACTCAAAGCTGCTGGTCATCTCAGAATCAAAAGTAAAAAAAAAACAAAGAGAAGAATATACCAAAATTCAAGGAGCCTGTCCCCACTTTTCGCAAACTCCCACGAGACACGATAGTTGCAAATATGCCTGGTAACGAAGAACCCAAAGACTCTGAAGACTTTGAAGAGGCAACCAGTGTTCGGAAAATTGATGAAAATACATGGGAAGGTAATTATCCATTGAAACTCCCACTATCTGGGGCCCGTGGTGTTTATGGCGGGCATACATGTGCACAGACACTTTTAGTGGCCATGAAATCTGCACCAGGCTATCTTCCTCACTCATTTCATTCACACTTTATAAAAGCAGGGAATCCCAAAATTAAATGTCTTTATAAAGTGACATACTTGAGAGACGATGATGATTTTTGCCAGAGACAGATAAATTTAATTCAAAAAGGTCAGGTGACTTATACAGCCATGTGTTCATTGACGAAGAAAGATCTCTCGGTTTACTCGGGAACTACGGACCCAGAATTTATTCACAGAAAGCCTTATTTGGCTATGAAACATAGAGATCCCACGAAGCTCTACAAGACGTATCACACAGATTTTATTGTAAATGCATTTTCGGATGAGTTTCTCAGTTATGAGAATTGTCCTGAAGAAAAGGATATTACACCGAGTGAGAGGTGGATATCTCTATGGAGCAAGATGCACCAGCCAAAAAAGTCGAAAATGAATGATCCTATTTTTAATTTGATTGGTCTTGCACATCTTACTGACGCAGCAGTACTCACTACTTTAGCTCGTGCACTCCATTTGGATTGGAATCCCACAGTTGCTAATATGAGAGAGGAGTTTGATGAGGGAAGAGATGCCAGGGAGATAATGAACGTCTCTCTCAATGCTATCCATTTATATCATTACACAGCGATGTCCTTAGACCACCATATCTATTTTCATTTGAATGATTTTTCTCAGGTCGATATCCTTAACAATTGGCTCTCCTTGACGTATCAATTTAAGATATCAAAGAACTCAAGAACGTTAGTGCGTGGTCATTTTTTTGATAAAGATGATAGATGTGTTGCCACATTCATACAAGAAGGGTTGACGTTTATGAGACCTGGGGTGTTAGGATCTGCTGGAAAGAAGTTCTCAAAAATATAGACATGTGCGCTTCAATAATTTATATTTTTGGAACAACATAGGTCTGATAACAGACATATCATGAAAGTTCATAGTTCTTGTGTTGAATAGACAGATTTGCGAAGCGAAGAAAAATGCGGAGATGATTTTAGTTGCAACTTGAATCCAATCAGCAATATGGAAAGTGATGAGTAAAAAGCTTTAATGCATAAACATAAAATTTGAAGCCAAGACACAAATCATGGAGTTTTTCAATTCTTTCGGTTCAAATTGCGATCCCGTAGTCCACATTCATACCCATGTTTATAATTGTGGAAATTGTCACCAGGTTTATCCGCGCTAGAGTTTGATTATGTTTGCACACGATTCGCGATCCGTAACATCCTCGGCAAGTTCCCCGTGCCGAGGCCCACCGGCGCATTTAAGAGGTTGGAATTCCCAGCCCAGGCTACGACCAGATTTTATCTTTATTTCTTCTGTTATAGCTGATTCATCTTTGTGAAGCTACTGATTACCTAAAATTCGTATAATTCAATGTCCCTCGAGAAGGTTTATGAAAATACTCAAACTTGCAAGTTGGAGGAGAAGTTTCTGTTGATACGAAAATCAGATACGGAATACATAGGCAAATATAATTTGGAGCCTTTTAGAGAGAATGCCAGGGGCACCTATGGGGGAGAATTTATTGCTCAAAGCTTGAGGGCCGCATGGGATTCGATTGAGGACAGAGAGTTTGATGTTCATTCTTTTCACTCATATTTTGTGAAAGCTGGTCTGAAAGAGTCAGTGATGCGCTATGAGGTCAGTACGATGTCGCAGGGTAGAAACTTCTGTTCCAGATTAGTAAAGTGCTTCCAGCTGCACAATGACCAGCTATGCTTTACATTGATGGCATCATTCACGAGAAATAATAATATAGAAAAGCGAAAGCAGGCTTTTTCGAATCTTTCAGATGAAGAAAAATGGAACCCTCGAACGAAAGTTCCCTTCGAATTTCTGAGCTCACCGCATTACACACTATCCAAATACGCCGACAAATTGGACTCCTTGTCCGTTATCGAGCATACAAATGGTAATCTATCGCATATAATACCTCCTGAGACATGGATTAGACCGAGGAGGACGCAGGAAAAGGAGCCGGGCGCCCGTGAGTTTGGCCTTTTTTTCAAAGTAAACGATAATGTGGCATTGGCTCACGACAAAGCAAAAACAAGAATGATAGACTTTGCGTTCGCGACCGATTCACTTTACTTGAGCACAGTGATGCGAGCAGTTTGTTCTAGACTCGATTATAAAAAGGGTGACTTTTTTCGTGTGTCATTGGATCATACAGTACACTATCATGATACCAACTTCGATCCCACCGAATGGATGTTTTTGGATTATAAATTCAATAGGTTGAGCAATGATAGGGTTTTGGTAACTAGTCGATACTATACGTTGGATAAAAGATTGGTCGCCACTGCCCTGCAAGAGGCACTATGTTTTTTTCCATTGAAGCTTGTCGAGAACAATCGTTTTGGATCATACAAACTTTGATGTTTAAGGTTTTGTGAGAATACGCGAAGGTGGTAGTACAAGCATACTTTTGATAAACATGGAATAAGAACTGATAAAGATCATCATGTGTGGGGCCTTCGACCTCATGGGCTAAATATTAATAGAAAATGCCCAAATAGATTTAAAATGTTTCTCAGGTTCAAATATGAAATTATCAAGTAGACAAATATATGGTATGTGTACAGAATGTCGGTTCACAGTGGCGTAAAGCAGTGCTAAGAAATAGTTATCGAAAATTGGCAATTTTATTTTCTTATTTTCTCTCGGAATAAACCCATTCAGTTTCAAAATTAGGGAATAGATTTCTTAATAATTGCAGTTTTTAGTCCGGAGGATGAATAATTATCGTGCTTTCTATGAAATATTACCTGGACCACGGGCTAGAATCTCCCAACTTCCCCGCACGGGGCCACGGCCCGAATAGGCCTATGCCAAATTCCTTTGCATGCAATGGAACAAGATAAAAGAACAAAACAGAAAATAGGGAAAATAAAAAGAAGATTTTTTTTATTTAAAAAAAGAAACGCTCTAAGAAATAGAAAGGAGTAAAATCTTAAGTTGATTCAATTGGACGACTCGCACTCCCGGAGTACAACACAAATTATGACAGGTTTACAAGATCTTTTCAGTGTTGAGAAAGTCGGGGAAAACACATACGTTACGAGTCACCCACCTACTCATCCATACGCTAGGACCGGCAAGGAATTAGATGGGAGGATAGTAGGGCAGGCTGTTTTGGTAGCGATAAAAAGTGCACAACAAGGATACAGCCCTCATTCAGTACATTCGTACTTCTCCAAAACTATAACTGAGGAGGTTCCTATTGAATGGAGAGTAAAACATATCTCCAGCGGCAACAAGTTTTGTGCAAGCAACGTTTTTGCTCTTCAGAATGGAAAAGTCAAATTTGTCGCTACAATATCTCTTTGTCGAAAGAACTCATTGAAAGATGCAGAAGAAGCCCACAAGAGCTATCTCGACAAACAACGCCTTAGAGCGAAGGATTTTGAGAAAGAATGGGTCGGGGACGTATACAGCGACAAAAACGACGACGATGACTGTAACGAAATTGCTATTGAAAAACCGTTTCATTTTCTGGAACCATTTCCCGAATTTCTAAGAGACTTCAAACCGGATAAGACACCCATTGATCAATCTCCCGATATAGGGTGTCAAAAAGTTGCCTTTAATTTGATGTGTTCGGATTATATTTCAGACAGAAAGAAGAGTAATGAACAGTCTGCTAAAGACAGAAGTGTATTATGGTTCGCCCGCTTTCATGATAAGAATATAACCAGTCAGGCTTTACAGTTTACTGCACTAGCAGCATTATCCAATTTATTATCTTCTTCCACAATGACCTCACGCATGCTTTGTATCCCCGATTTTGAACTCGGTGATCATCATTTTTATTGTTCAGCTTCAATGGACCACACTATTTATTTCCATGACACAGACTTTGATGCAACTGAATGGATGTCGTTTATTTTCAAGGTCGTATGGCTTTCGGGTGTTCGATTTTTGTTGGAGGGTCAGGTTTACAATTCTTCCCGCCAACATGTAGCAACAATATTCCAAGAAAGGGTGTTATGTTTCAAAAACTCGAAAGGGCTCAACAAATTATAGCAATAGAGTTTATATTTTATTGGTTATCACTCTTCATATCTCTTCTTCGATACAATGAAATGAAATATAAATCTGTCAAAAGCCTGTGCATCGGTTTACTATCGCTAATGCGTTGTGTGCATATATACACACACTCCATTTGATTGCACGGTGTTATCTGCACTGATTTCAAAAGAAAAAAAATTAAATACATATCCCCACATTTCGAACACCCCAAGCATATTAAAATTTCATGGATCCTCTAGCATTAGGTAACCACTTTAATATTTTGTCTAGAGACAGTCTTTTTGGCAGCTTAGAACTTATTCATGGAGACAATAATTTACTCATTACTTCGCGAGAGGTCTCAAAGCTGTTGAATTTCTTGACCCCTTTTCTGGTCCTAAAAGAGAAGGGCGGAATCACGAGCACTTTGTTGGTGGATGAAATCAGCCCTACTGAAAAGCTAAGTCCAATTTTGCAGCTTCATAAATCACTCATTGTCATCGTGAAGAGCGACGATTCTGGTTTGAAAGAGTTAAAAACGCTTTGGTCTTTCCTCGACCAAAGAAACCCCATCAATATCGCTATTGTCGTCCAAAACTTTAACAAGTCCTTTTATAATAATGTGTTGCTTGAGGTGGTCAAATCTTCTGAACAAACATTTACGGCATGCTCGAGAGTGGACGAGTCTGCTCTGGTCATTCGTTTATCCAAACACAGCAGAATATTTCCTTGGAAAGTTTATCCCATGTTAATACACGACAATATTTTGTCGCTTGATATGAAGAATGGTGGGCTTGAAGAATACCTAAGCAACCCCTTACAAGTAGTTTCGAAACTAAGCGATGCGCTCATCGACATTTTGTCCCAGACAGCTGCCTGCGAGAGCATTCTCAAAATGAAAAACGTTTTTGCCAAGGGAGATCACTCCTGCCTTTTGGCGAAAAGCTTTCTTGAGCAAAAGTTTCCAAAATTCTTGTCATCGCAACTTTCTTACAACCAACAGGAGTTCTACTTGAGGAAACTTTCTGGAAACGCCGATGTAGTGGTTCTAGAAAGAAACCTCGATTATTTTCCTCTTTTACTCACTCCCATGAACTATATGGGGTTATTAGATGATATCTTCGAGACAGAGGATGGGCTCAGCAACGTACTTTCCACGAATGAAAGACTTGACGACGAGCTTTATCATAATATTAAGCATCTAAATTTTGGTTCTATCGGGGTAAAGCTCAACAAGCTTGCGCGTTATATTCAGCTTGAATTTGAGAATAGCGACAAACTGAATGACTTGGAGGAAATAAAGCAGCTAGTAAAGAACCTAGGAAGCTTGACTTCAAAACAAGATATGGTGCGCAAACATACGCAATTAAGTGAGAAGATACTTCAGTGCATCAAGTCCGATATCAATGGCGAATATAAGTTCAACATAATGGAGAAATGGTTGGAGCTACAAAACGAAGTTTTTGAACTTGAATATAAACAGCAATTGAAACGGTTGTTTTCGCTTGTTGATCAATGTGCACCCTTCAAGATTGTCATGAGTTTAGTTGTTTTGATTTCTTTAATCAACGATGGAGTGCGTCAAAACGATATGGTTCTCATAAAAAAGTCCATACAACTTAATTTTGGGTTGAAAGGTGCTTTAACTTTGGAAAATCTTCTCGATTACAAAATCTTGAGAGTCAATACCAAAGGAAATGACTTTTTTGGAACCTTTACATTCGGCAAAACAGAAATTGAAACAACAACAGCATCCACTCTGATTGCTGCATATTCGGGTCACTCTAAGTCGTTCGATGAAATCGGATTTGAAGATATGGCTTCAGTAGGAATTTCAGGCGGGCAAGACATTTACAAAAGCACCTACACATTGATAAGCAAATTTTGGAACTTACATCCCCTTGAAGAAGATAACATCGAGACACCTTCAATAGAAACAGTTTTCGACTATACACAACCATCGTTTGCACTTCCATCTGCCACAGTTCCGCTCACCGCTAGAATTGTTGAAGCTCTCTATAGTAGAGATTTTTTGAAATACAAACCAGTTAACAGCGTTTTGAAACGGCCAAACTGGAACAACCTCAATTTGGATACCATGTTTAAAGGGCAGACTATCGATAAGAATATCAATGATACACTGGATGATCGAAATTCTAATTTGAAAACTCACAAGGGAGATCAATACGTTGTATTAGTTTTCCTAGGGGGTATAACTAGGAGTGAGATCAGCGTCTTTCAATACCTACAAGGCAAGATCAACCGAAAGATTCTCATTTTAACTACGGGTGTCGTGAACAACACGAATTTCTGGGAGGTGATGTACTAGAATTGATACATCGACAAGTGGAAAGAGCACTAGAAGATATCAATTCAACAACCGTTTCCATTTTTGTCTTATATAGGAAAATCTTTTCGAATGAACGTTTATTCGATGCATATACATAAAAATGAGCAGGAAAAAGCCAGTTGATCAGACCGAGTCCTCGGCTTCTTTCTCGGCTTTCAACTTGGCGTAGAAGGCGTCTCTTCTTTGAACAATAGGCTTGTGCTCGTATTGCCAGTAGAGACCAGCCATGACAAAGCCAACGCCGAAACCCACAGAGATGTCTGTGATGATTTTTCTTCTTAAAGTACCTGTAATCGGAGCGATCGCCATTGTGTGTGTTTAGTCTTTGACGTTAATGTTCTAAGTCACTAGTTGATGGGTTTTTTGCGAGTTGGTTATCTACAGGTGAAGTGGGCTCACTATTTCTGGTGTGTGCGCACGTAGCCAATTAAAGTGCGACAAAAATGAGCCCGCAGCGCAAAACTGGTGCACTGGTTTTTAGTTAAAGACTGTTCGAAGAACTCCTCCGTTCAAACCTTTTAGATGTTAACTCGAAAACAATTGATATGATTTCCAGAGTTGGTTTGAGAGCTCCAAGAGCTACCAGAAACTTTCAAACGTCTGCGGTTTCTATGAACTCCGTGTATGGCTCCCCAAAAACCGGAATTTACTCCAACTTACCCTTCAAAGTTAAGGACAGAAAAATCCCATTTGGTATTGTTTGGTGGGGAACTTATGGCTTCTTTTTTGCCTTCCCATTCTTGACTGCTTACTGGCACATGAAGAAGTCCGGAAACTTAGCCTAGATCTTTAAATGCACATGAATATATGATTCTTTATGCCCTTTTAGGAAATACTGTAGCGCAGTACCTCTTCCCCATAAGTGCAACTACAGGCGTCTTTGGAGTAATGATCGATGTGAGATATGTAAATTTATAATGAGCAAGCTTCGATGAATTACCGGTGCCGAAAATATAATATACTTGTAAAACAATGACCCTGATTTATGTATGGATGCTCGACTGGGCTTATACTTCGAAACGCACTCTTTTGACTTTTCTTTCATCGCCAAAATTCGGCCTCTTTAAGCTTGACTTGCCTGGTTGGCAAGCCCCGTTGATCGGACTTGTAGGCGGACTATGCTTGATGTCCGATTCATTCAATGTTAACTCAGGATCGTACCCATCCCCATCATCTTCAAAGGATGCTCCCGACAGATCTAAAGAGGGTTCAATGATGTGCTCTTCGGATAATATTCGAACAGCATCAATGTTGAGACCGAATTTATCCGCTAAACTTTCGTGAGAGTGGGGCGGTTCTTGATGCGACACAGGCTGAGAGACTGACTCTTCCACGCGTGATACTAAAGAAACACTAGAGACTTGATCTTTTCCCCACTCCTCAACAGCGGCTTCAAAAGACGGATTCATTTCTTCCTCAAATACTTTCAAAAATTCCACTCGTGTTGGGGTGAAGTTGAGTTTGACGATCATGGACTCGTCACACGACTCTTTCGAGGAGGTTAATAGCTGCTGCTCTTCTTTGAATATATCTTGCTGCTTCAAACCTTGAGTGTCGAGCGCTTTTCTTATTTCCCGGAGACGTTCGACATAGTTATCTTTGGTTTTATCAAATTCTTCCCTAGTTTCCATTAGCGCACCCTCGCTTATGATATTTATTTCCAGAATTAGATCGTTCCTTTGAATTTTCAAGGTTCGAAGTTTGTGATTGTTATTTTCAAACGGCGTTGCTGAGTCAAGAAATTTATCAAGTTCATCATCCAAAGCAATAACATACTGTAGAAGATAATTGCTTTCTCTCAAAATCATATCTCTTGTGACCCTTGAGATGTCCGGTTGAACCGTGGTGCTGAGAGATGTAGCTTGAATGATAAACTTTTCAACCTTAAGTAATGTATCCTTTGGAAACAAATCCAGGCCAGCATTTGTTTTACCACAAACCCAAGTTTTGAATAAGTTGATCAAATTTTGTCTCGTGGGTGTATCATCAATAATCAGGTAAGTTTCCGTAAAGTTCTTGTATAAATTCGTGGCAAACATTAAATTATACGGATTCCCAATGTTTTTGATTATTGAGTCCATCAAGTAAAATGAATAAAGTTTGTACTTGGGCAAAATTTTATTTATCCTCTCTTCAACAAGCTCAACAATATCTTGTGCGTTATCAATGAATTTTTCTGCTAAGCCTGTTAGTTCAACGATCAAAGCTCTTGAGTTGAGAGTGAGTGACGTAAGTAAGTGCTGAAAGTACTCGGGGCTGAAGGTATCCTCACTCATTTCTTTTCGTCAGTCTTTTGTCTTTCTTTCTGTTCTTGTTGAAGATGGTTTAAGTATTTCTGAGTTCCGTGGCGTTTACGAATTACGTGATAATCGTCACTTGCGCTGGCCTCCAGTTAGGTCTACAAATTTCCAAAGTTTGTAACAATGGATAGAATGAAAATTTAAGCCGATTCAAGACAGAAAAAACAAATGTCGAGTTATTAATGTAACGTGATATTTGGTAAGAAGGTGAAAGAACGAGGCTTCAAAAGGTAAGATCGAAGAGAATTAGTTCATACCTCAAAGTTTTCCGTACATGTTGATGCACATGTTGTATTTGAATTGCATACAGGTCTCACAGGCACGTGATGAGAACATTGTCATTATGGTCTTTTCCTGTCTTCAGATTGTAGAGGCGCCGATAGATTTTGACTTGGTGTCACTAGCTATATCTCTAAAAAAGACAAAGAAAGAAAAGATGGAACAAAAAACTCCGGAAGAATAAAAGTTAGCCGCTTTCATAAGATTTTTGGTTTTCAAGTTTGTTTATAAACTATTGGTGATGGAATTTCAGTTCGGGCATTTATGAATTTTCGCATTATTTGAGTCATCTTTTCCGATTAAAGCGAGATAAATTATCAAGATGAATCTTTCAAATAAATAAATAAATAAAGATATATATATATATATATATATATATATTATTGCCGACCAAATTAGACTATCGCAATCAATAAAAACAATTAGATGCTTGATTTTTTCTAAGTAGTGATAATTGCCCAGTCCCAAGCAATAAGCAGTTTTTCACACCCTTTCATACTGTTAAAAACCAAGTGGCCACAGGGGGTGGTTTTCCTTGAAAAGGCTGGAAACCATATCTGTAAAGGGTGCAACTTCAAGTTGTTTAAATTTGAAAATCAATATTTCAAGCCCTCCACTTAGCATCGGATTGATCATACAAGAACACGTGAATATAACTGGCGTTCAATTTCTAGTGCTCCAGAGTTCTGGGGTTCGGCCTCGTATTTTGCTCCGAAACCGGGGCGCGCGGCGCTGACCGGGCCGAGATCGTCAACTTAAAAATCTAGCGAGATTTTCCACTAGATACTATATATTGCCAACAAAGCGTTCCTTTGAAGCTACTTTCATAAATCTAAGCTGGGATTAATTAATTTTGATATGTTGAGAAATACTTTTGCAAAGCAAGCATCCGCTTCACGCTATCTCTCCGCTTCAGCCGCCTCATTAGGAAAGATTAAAGTGAAATCTCCTATTGTTGAAATGGACGGTGATGAAATGACAAGAATTATTTGGGCTAGAATCAAGGATAAGTTGGTCAATCCATACTTGGATGTGGATTTGAAATATTATGACTTGGGAATTGAGGCTAGAGACAAGACTGATGATCAAATCACTGTTGATGCTGCGAATGCTATCAAGGAGTATGGCGTAGGTGTGAAATGTGCCACAATCACTCCAGATGAGGGCCGCGTAGCTGAGTTTAATTTAAAGAAAATGTGGTTGTCTCCAAATGGTACTATTAGAAACATTTTGGGTGGAACTGTTTTCAGAGAGTCAATTATTATTCCAAGAATCCCCAGATTGGTTCCAGGTTGGGAGAAGCCAATTGTTATCGGTAGACACGCTCACGGTGACCAATATAAGGCTACGGACTTGGTTATTGAGGAACCAGGTAAACTCGAGGTCGTTTTTACCCCAAAACAAGGTGGTGAGAAGATCACAAAGACAATTTACGACTACAAGGGACCAGGCGTTGGATTGGCCATGTACAACACCGACGAGTCTATTATTGGGTTTGCTCACTCGTCTTTCAAGATGGCTCTTTCAAAAAATTTACCTTTGTATTTGTCAACCAAGAACACCATCTTGAAGAAATATGATGGCCGTTTTAAAGACATATTTCAGGATATTTATGAGAAAGAATACGCATCTCATTTCGAGCAAAAAGGCTTATGGTATGAGCATCGTTTGATTGATGACATGGTAGCTCAGATGATTAAGTCAAAGGGCGGTTTTGTCATGGCTTTGAAGAACTACGATGGTGACGTTCAGTCTGATATTGTTGCACAAGGTTTCGGCTCTTTGGGTCTTATGACGTCGGCATTGATGACACCTGATGGAAAATCTTACGAGTCTGAGGCTGCACATGGTACTGTTACTAGACATTACAGACAACACCAACAGGGCAAAGAAACCTCCACAAATTCTATTGCTTCAATTTTCGCTTGGTCTAGAGGTATTGCCCAAAGAGGAAGATTAGACGGTACCGAGGATGTTGTTAACTTCGCTAATAGTTTGGAACAAGCCACCTTGGCAACTGTTCAGGAGGATGGTATTATGACGAAGGATTTGGCCTTAGCATGCGGTAAAACTAACCGCGAGGCCTATGTCACAACCACAGAATTCTTGGACGCTGTCTCGGACAAGTTGAAGTCTAAGGTTCAAGTTTAAATGGCCAACGGTAACTTTAATCAGGGGGTTTCCATATCTTTATCATGAAAATCTGCCTATATAGACCTTAATAAAATTCACTTTTAAAATCAAGAATTTGGTAGACAAATATTTTCTCTTGTGGTTGAGAAGCAGAAGGTGTGCAACTGGTATAAATTACCTGCATACCATCAACACAAGCTTGGGGATAGACGTTCGAATACTTTCCAACGAGACCACGCATTGTCATACGTAAAAACTCAAACTTAAATCATTAAAAGTCACCATTGAATTCCAAAGACAGATTGCCTAATTAGCGCATAAACCGACCTTTTAATTTTACAAACTTTTTTAAAACCATTTTGCTGGAAGTGAGTCCCCATAATGGATTTTGTGGGATTTGAAACGTTCTCGGAGAACGATATCTTACCATCTCCTCAACCATCCCTTTCGATACCATTGAAGTCAAACATAGAAAATATCAGCGCAAAATTATCCAATTTCAGGGATCTCAAAAATCTTCTTTCGCAGAATCCGATAAAAGACCCCGAGGACGACGACCTGGAGTCAAAATTAGCTGATCAGTATGCGAAATTATCTCTCCGATTGTTGGAGGGCCCATCGAAAGTGATCCCGAGTGTTCTGGCTGAAAAAATTCCATTAGATAGACATAAGTCGGATGCTTTATCTGTCCGATTGAGTAGAGCTCTCAACCCAAGTATCAGCGATACGCGCTTACGAGAACTATTCACGAGTTTGGAGCCTAAACTTATCGAGAATTCCCAATTAGTTGATTCAGGGGTTGAAGGGTCTTTATCTCGTAAGAACTTACGAAGTGAGGTCGAGGCTGACTTGATCCAAATAAACCTGTCCCAACTATCAAATTACGCCAAACCATTAACACATTTACGATACTTGGGTGACCGTTTATACGCCTTGGAAAATTTGATCGAAGAAACCAAAGAGTTATTGGTCCAGGACTCTTTAACTACCACTAATTTGAGGAATTCGATTTCAACTGCCTCCAGCGAGAAGACCTCAATCGATTTAAAAAAGGCCTTATTGGAAACGTTTCGGCAAAAGTTTGCTTTAAACGAATACGAGGAGTTTTTATTGACTTCCAGTGAGATCAACTCAGACTTTTTCGAAGCACTTAAGAGAGCAGAAGAAATCAATGAAGCGTGCCTGGTTCTTCTTGCTCTAGACAATCCTGATTTGGGTAAAAGAATTATGACAAAGACTGGATCGCTTATAAACAAAGCCAATGACAAGATTATTACCTTTTGCAGTCGGTCCTTGTCAAATACGCATCTGCTTAATACAAAAGAGAGGGTGTCTGTTTTACATCTATGCTTACATCAGTTGAAGCACAGACCAGACCAACTCGATGTAATTTTAAGAGCTCTTGTGGAATCTCGCTCATATGAATTATCAGAAGAATTTAGCTTGCAAGTCAACGGAGAAGAAAACATGGATTCAAATATGGCTCATGCTGATTCTAGACCCGTTTATTTCTCTTCTCACGATCCCCTTCGATTCATCACAGATATGTTGGCCTATGTTCACTCTGCTGCAGCGAACGAATCAGAAATCATTTCCGGACTATTGCAGAGTGAGGAATACTTGTCAAAGACAATCGATGAGACGGTGAATAAGATAATGGAAACTTTGACCAATCCTATAAGATCCAAGATTGAGCAAGTCATCTCAGTTGAATCAAAATTAAGCGTTCTTTACCAAATATTCAATGTTTTGGAATTATATCTTGTCATGTTCAACAAAAGTGTTCATGCTAGAGCTATCTCGGATTCAATTGAGGAGGGAATCAATTTGATACAGGAGAAATTCAAGATCATATTATTGAATAGACTCGCCACGATTCATGAGTCAAATCTGGCAAAACTTGAACTTTCTAGTGATCTACAGCCACCAGAATGGATAACTGAATACTTTTCAGATATACTTCCTATAATGGACTCAATGCAATCGTCCACTATTTTTGGTGTCTCCCGCGAAAAGAACAAAGAGTATTTGGAACTCATTACTGATCGTCCCATCAAAATATTTGAAGAGCACATAGAGCTGGTGTCAAACAGGTTCAACAAAAGAGAGAAAACAATTTTTAAAATTAACTTTTTGGACTTGGTGGTATCAAGAATTATTCCATTAAGACTTCTTGGTGATAAGATGCTAGAAATCAATTTTGCCATCAACGATCATTCTCAAAAAATCAAGGAGCTTCACTTTCAAAGTCTTTTATCTGATTGCGGTCTTACAGATCATTACAATGTCATGAATATGATATGCCCAACAGAAGAAGATTTTGCTGAGACATCTCTTTATTCGGCTATATTGGAGTCGAAAATTTTCAAAAGAGAGGTCTTATTTACCATCGATGAGAAGATCCAGGCTGTAATTCCATCTGCTTTACTTGATATACAACTGAACTTAATGAAACTTAATAACCCCATCATTGTGAATGATATTGTTACCAGTTCGTCTATACGGTTCATTCACTTTTATAAGCTTTTCGCAGATGTGATCGTGGAATATGTCAATAATGCTTCACTTACTTGGTCTTATCACGAGGTTGCAACGCTTCTTGGTGCAGAGACTATTCACACTATAAATGAATTTGACCAGTGAGTGTAATTAGGAGACGCCTTGAGATCAAGAGGAATTTTGTGCAAAAACTTCTATGAATACTATAAGTCAAAAACCACTATGGTCAAAAAAAGTGGTACAAAGATGATTAAATATTTCTAACGGGAATTTGGCCTCTTCCGTAGCCATCCTTCTTGTAGTAGTCCATAGGATAATAGTCGTCAATCCAAGTATCATTTCCCGTTACAACCATAGCCTCATAAGGGGTTAGGAGAGGCTTTTCAAAAGCGTATCCCCAGTCAATAGAGAGTCTGGGGCATGCAACTTGAACGAAAGCGTCTATATCGGTAAACATTGCAAGTTTCTGTGGAAAAATTTCACTTAGAATGATCTTCACAACCTCAATGCCTTTTTCTCTGAAAGATGCTTCAAGTCTATCTAGAGTTTGGGGGTTTCCTTGTCTTCCTAATGCTCCCAAGATCAATCCCACTTTCTTCGCATCTCTAGCTGCGTTCATGGCATCCTGTCTAACCTGTACCATCTGGTGCTGATCGTAATGTTCTCTAGTAAACTTTCTTGAATATGGGTCGTACCGGTAAGCAGGAACACTCGGGTTGTGTATCATGGCGCTTTCCAAATGAAACCGCCCATCTCCAACGTACACCATAGCTTTTATATTGGTATCGAATCTTGCCGAGGTGCATCCCAAAACCTCGCCCTTCGAAAGTGGCATTGTTTGGGGCGGAATAATATACAACGGCTTTTCAGGGTCATTTCCAAGTTTGCCACTTATACTGTGAATTGTTGGGTTAAATTGAATTGTACCGAAACAAGCCAAATGATCACCACGTTCGAAGTTTTTCTTCAAGGTATTCATAAGGTGCGTTTCGTCAATGTTGATGGTCACGAAAACATAAAGAACTTTGATTTTAGTGATGTCAATGGGTACGAGGCACAGGTGAGCATAATGAATAATGAAGTCACAATCTAGAGCTCTTGCAGTATAATCATCAATGCAACAGGCTCCATACGAAACATCACCCATGACGACTGTTTCAACACTACAGAACTGCTCTAAGATATCAGAAATAATCATTGAATAAATGAGCAAACCTTCTGGCATTTGCAAAGCCACTCGCTTTGCCTTGTGCTTTCTGATGTTCCATACGCATTTGTGAATTTCAAAATTATAGTTGGACGGCAAGAGACGAATCGCTTCATTCAAATCCTTATCACCAAGAATGTCTTCAGGAATTTGGTTGAGGGCCCTTCCAATGTGACGTTTTGGTGCTTGAACAAGAGACCCATTAGAGCCTTCAGTGAGTTTTCTGCCCACAAATCTTTTCTTCGGTCTTTCCATATCTGGTTTAGTACTCCTGCTTTTGAGTGTTTTTAATTGGTATCTCTAAAGAGTCGTGTCCAAATTCACTTTCTGAAGTCTATAGCTCATCGCTAGCCCCAAGTATACAGGCAGGCAAAAAACGCGGTTTCGAAATCGTGCGCTTGAGTGCGATTCCTCCGCTTTTTTGATCCGAAATTGTAATCAAACTTTTACATCAAAATCTCTGACATTTAGTGGGGTCATGATCACGCCTTATTTTACTGTCGATCAAGATGAAGAATTTGTACAAGTCTCCGTGAAGGTCTCCCACATCAGATTTTCTGCTCAGGAAATCGAAATGGTGGTTGATGGTGACGTTTTTGTATTTTCGCTCCCTCCATACTACCTTAGACTCAGACTTCCATTTCCTGTGATTGATGACGAAAGATCAAAGGCAGAATTTGATCTGAAAAATAGTTGCGTCAATATAAGGCTTTCAAAAGAAGTAAAGGGCCAGTTTTTTCCAGATTTAGACCTTACCGCCAAATTACTTGCCAGGAAAGATGAGAGCAACACAACTACACATAAAAAGCCATTGATTGAAGAGTTGGATGTTCATAGAGATGTTCTGGCCATTGGAACTGAAAAGAGCCCAGTCGAGAACATTTCAAATGAAGGACTGGTTCATGAATGGGAAATACAACAGGAAATTGAACCAGAAGCGCAGATGAGCGGGCCAACTTACGGTTTCAACAACGCTTATAGCCAGATAATTGGCGTGTCTCTTTCAAATGGTAATGATATAAATGAGCTAAGTAGCCCCGAGTCGTCTACTGCACCTGACAGAATAATTGAACGTCTTATCAAAGAGAATATAAAGTTTGACCCAGAGTACTATGCTGCCGATTATATCATGGAGAAAAATCCCTCTGAAGACGATGACAAAATTTATTCGGGAATCATGAATTGGAAATCACCGACTACTCGCCAATTTTTGTCCTGGTATAAAAAACAACAACAGATTCCACAAGAGGCAAGAGAGACCATTATTATGGTTGAATTCTCAAAAGAAGATAACGAGAGGATGCTTCAGCTTCCTAAAAAGAGTTATTTGATTGAAGATTCTTACAAGCCCCAAGTATGGATGTTATTGATCACCCTTTTGTTTGCGCATCAATTTGACTTGAGGGAAAATGAAGGTGAGCACAATATTGAGAGTGCCTGGACAATCGGGAAGTTGGTCTCTCAATTTTCCTGTTTAGACTCCCAGATATTTATACCCAATGAACTGTCCTCGAATCTACTTCAAGCTACCATTATCACTGCTACACGAAGATCATTTTGTTATCCGTTTCACAGACATTACACTCTCACAAGAAAGGCATGGGATGATGTTTACTACATACTCCGCTCAGGTAGAAGAGTTATTTTGAAATGCTTGTTAGATGTGCGTGAGCTTTTTCGTTTCCACGATGTATATTATGTCTACGACAAGATCTGGCTTGAAGACTTATGCCTGTGGATTTTGAGCGATCAAGTTTCTGAGAACTCCTTGAGACACCTTGCTCATGACTTTAAACGAACACTTGACAACATCAAAAAGTCCGATGTGACATTTGAGAAAGTTGATGATACACAAAGTGGTGATGCGATGATCGCCTTAGACATTGAAGAACTCGAGCAGATGGCAGATGAATCATACTCCACGTTTTTGAATCAGGCGTGAAAACGTCAATATGACTAAATTTCGAGAGTATAGATGAGTCTCAAATTGAGCGGCCCTCAGATCTTGAGTCCGCAAATATGGGGCGTCCAAACAGTATCATAATTTTTGCTCAAGAATCGAATGTTTTTTCATCTCGCAGAATCGAAGATCTAATTTAGACCAAATAAGCTTTGCAAATTGAAGCGAAAAGCACATAAGTATATTTATATGCTAACACTGTAGATTTTCATCATCGCATTTTCGGGCTTATGTAACAATTAGTGCTGTAATTTCTATCAAGCAATTAATCTTCCATGGTGCCAACACGTTGTAAGTCCATGGATATATCGGTCGACTTGTGTCTCTTATGAGATTTTGAGGTCAGTGATTGCGATGAGACAGAGTTGTTACGCTTGTGTTCGTATTTCTCTGCCGGTTTCTCCCCTGGGTTTTCCGAAATCCAATGATGGAACTGGATTACTTGCTGATGCTGTGTCATTGGATCTTGCGAAGCGCCATTGCCCTTTCTAGATTGAGTATGAAGAGGGCGTGCTGGTATTGGTCGTACTTGCATTGACGACGTATGGCCCTCTGTAGTGTACATTGCTTGTGAAATAGGCTGGTTTCTCAGTTTTGAATACTGCCGTTCAACTGGCTTGTTACCGGAAGCTGTTGTCTCCGTGGGCATGGAATAGTGGCGCTGATGAAATGGTATTGTTCTGTTTGCGGGCCGGTATGGAGTTATCGGGTTTGCTAAATTAGCGACAGCTATGGCGCCGAGCTTCGCCGGGGACCGAGGTCTTCGATTAGAGATGCTCTGGGGAGATTGCGGATTGAATTTTGGTGTCCCACCGAATTTAAAATTTCCTGGGTCAACAGTGCTTGCATTATTTGAATTTTCATATTGTCTTGGTGGTTGGGATGGAGACGTCGACAAATATTGTGGTCTCGGATATTGACCGCCTGCGCCCTCTGTACGTAGAGGATCCCCCGGAAATGAAAATTGGCCAGATGGTCGTGTTTGATATTGAGGAAAAGTCTTTTGATAAGGCTGACTATCTCGGCTGAGTAGTATCAAAGATTCCGGGGGTATATTCTTTTCGACGGCATATTCCAAAACAGCTTTTGTTTTTGAGACGAGATCTAATTTTAATCTTTCCTGCTCCGTCTTTTCTTGCTCTGTACGTAGACGGATGGCTTGTTCAAATAATGATGTTGACATTGGAAAGCCTTTGACCCCAGGACCCAACAACGATATTGCCACAGACTCTGGGACAATCAGCATGCTGGTCGAAGGTTGTACTTGCGAGGTACCTCGAGAAAAATCGCCATGGTTATTTGACTTCCTTTCAGGTTCTGCTCGAGAGGTAGGAGGAAATTCTCGTGTGATATCTTGGGGATTTAAATGTATATTATCGTTTAAAGTTGATGAGCTCAGACTATCGGGTTGTCCCGGATGTTGTTTCTCACCCTTGGTCATCATGCTAGTGGTCAGAGCGTCCTCTGAATCGGGATAAGTATCAATTAAAGAGCAGACTTTCATGTAAAATTATAAACAACGCTTCATGAAGCCAAACTTCCAGGTTCTATAAGAAGAAATAGAAACTCTGGTATCTATCTTGCAGAAAAACTGACGTTAAAACAAAGGGATTAGATCTGACAATTTGAGAGAAAAATGCGGCAGATACTACTTTATTTGTGCAGTTTCCTCTTATTCCAAAATTTTGATCCTCGCGTCTAACTTTATTCGTCTCGTTTGAAAATTGTGGGAGGGATGCTCGGATCAAGTACTATTGAGAGGCTGGGGCAACACGCAATGGTTCGGCTACAGTCGATCTCTGGTACACTGGCTAGGTATTTAGGGATGCGCGTTTTGTTTGAGGACCCTTTTGATGCACTCCCACCATGGCTTATCTGTTCAAGCGGGTGGCACCGCACCAGAAATAAGCATGTGCTAAAACAGTGATTCCGGAAAGTTGCGTGAAAGTAAAATTGGCGTGGCTCTTTTTACTTCTGATTGAGACTCTTGAAGTCCATTATCTACTAGTTTACTACCTTATTTCTTAAAATTAGTCACGAGTTTTTGGAAACGGACATACATTTCGTTTGTCTAGCTTGATGGTGCGTATGTCCAATATTTTTTGTACACGCTTTCCAAATCAAGTCATAAGTTATTCAGACTCAGACATACTCATTAAATTCCAGGATCCATTCAAAGGGGCGAGGAATAAGCAAAGTGGGACTACTTCAATATGATTTCTGTTCCAGGTTTAAATTAATTACTTACTCCCATCTATTTCAAACAGAGAGCTAAAGATTTCATCAGATAAAACAAAACTGAGCTACAAAAACATAAATAGAAGAAAAAAAAAAAGAGAACATCAATGTTATTGACCCGCTAGGAAGATCTTGCAAGTCATAAAACTTGAACGTAGTAAAAAATATCTAGAATGATTCTACTTGAAAAAGAGTCATACCGTCTTGTTTTCTCAAGCGATCAATCCGGCTGCGAAAATCATTTCTCCACTCAATGAATTCATCAACTTGGATCCGTAGTTCACCAGCTTTCACAAGTCTGAAAGCTTCCTCGACCCATTCTGGCTTTATTTGCAACTCAGATATTTCATAATAATTATAAGTACCGACCAACCGGTTTGCTATTCCTCTCGTCCAGCCCAGGGCCCAGGGATCCAAAGTTGAGCCTCGGTGTGATATCATTTTATCCACCAGATAAGACGGTTCAGATAGTTCGAAGTCGCAGAAGGATACGAAAGACGAACCCTGGGACTTTGGTTTCATTAATTTGAGAAACAAAGGTCCCTTGGTTTTTCCGAAAATTGCACTAGGCTTTAATCCTTCTTCTAAGCGACTTTTAAATGGAAAATTGACCTGGTCAAGTTTTAAAACGTCGATCTGCTTTTGGAACATCTTTTTACTACCAATGATATCGATGAATAAATCTAGCTTCGCCTTTTGTGCATTTTGCTTGTTGATTTTTTCAGAATCTGGAATGATCTGCAATATACTTTCGATAACCTCAGTTGCAAAAAATGGAACCTTCTTATAATTGATTGGTACTGTTTCACCTGGAAGAATAATATCGTCATTTGTCATATCGTACGCAACGACGTTAAATTTCCTAAGGCTACCACATTCAAAATGAGAGACGAAGGACTTGGTCTCTTGAACGTTGCTTTCCAGAACAATGAGAGTTATATTGAAGCTCTGAAGTATATCATAATAAACGCTGGACGCGATTAATTGAACAATAGTCTTTCCCAAGAGAGTGTCTGCACCATTAATAAGAATGTTAGCACTTGACTGCTTCTTGAATACTTTGTCCATGTGCGATGTTGCTTGTTTGGCCCTACAATATTGGGAGCTAAAAGTCGCGAGCTTTGCAAGTGGAGGGAGACTTATCTTCTGGCTTTCGTGAACAGCATTAGTTGGATGACTTTCTACCTCTTCCACGTCCATCTCTTCAACTCTAAAGGAAGAAGAAGGTGTCAAAGGAAGGATTATATCAATATCCTCCATTGATTTGATATCATCATCTGTAAGAACGAGGATGACATCACTCGGGTTAACAATGACACAAGTCTGTAATGCGCCCTTCTTTTCCAAAGGATTGGTAACCCCGAATACTTTGGTTCCTTTTTTGAACTTACCACTTTTCACATGATTTTTGCCGAGTTCAACGATCTCGCCCACAAAGTCATAACCAATTCCAATTCTTTCATTGGATATGTTGTATGAATACTTTCCAAGTTTAGCCATGTCCGGGGAGAATAGAGAGGAATACTTAACATCTACGAGTATTCTGTCAGGTCCAATTGGTAAAATAACTTCGTGATAATTGAAGTTAATGACAGTATTCTTGTTGATGGCAGATAATTCTTTGACTGCACGCATAGGAAGGTCGGGTAAATTATCGAGACTTACCTTCTTTGTCTTCTTTTTAGCTTTAGGCAGTATCAACACCTGTGGTAGAGGCTTTGGATCATTTTTGGCGTGTAGGTAGGAGAGTTCTGGAGGTATCTTTCCGAAAATGTTTGCTTCTTGATCTTCAAGTTTCTTCTCAGCAGATATAGAGTGTTCCAAAGAGATTTCCACAGGATCATTTGAGAAAGAAACAACCTTCCGTCCCTTCTTCCCTGAATTTCCATGCGACGCTTCTGATTGGGAAAATTCGGCGTCGTGGGAATAAACGTGAGGGTTCGACGAATCTGTTTGCGTGCCTTGAGCCTCATCAATAATTTCAGCTTCGGGGACTATTTCAGCTTTATCGTTTTGACCAGATACCTCATTTGTTATTTCCAGCTTCATTTCGTTCATTGATTCGATCCGGGAATTTTCGGTTGCTACCTGCTTGGCATTAGAAGACATTTCTGACGGGATTGGTATTTGCATTTCTGGGGATACGGTGAAACCTGTCATTTCCTGGCAGCGCGATGTCAGGCATATTGAGATCCCGGGGAGGCCGATACAAGACCATTTCTATACACCTGATAAGCGTACTCGTTTTAGACGGATAAACTTGTCGGACAAATTTAAGAGGCATTATCTTCATTACTTCACATGACAACCAAGCAAAAATAATCTAGTTGGATCAAAAATAAACTATCTGATTAATAATGTTTTTTACTAAATGGTGGCTTACACGTTTCTTCCCCCGTTCCACTTTTCCTAAATGTGATCATGTGCAGGTGACCGCACACTTCTGCTGAGACTCAGGCATGCATGGATGTGCTTTCACTCGCAGAAGGGGTCTTAAAAGGTTTGAAACTTGCTGGTGCTGAAGTACCCAAAGCTGCTCATATAGTAATACACAACGAACCATAATTCGACAAGATGATTGCATTGATACTATCCTATCTCGCTGCACTAGTGGGCTCTTTGATATTCCTCATGTACCATATCAATCTCTGGAAATATCCGGTTTACTACTCGGCACCCCTAATCTTGGCAGTGTATTTACCCGTTTCGATCACAATACTTTTACCGCTTGATTATGTTAGCCATAATGCTGGGCCTATCGCTTGGTTCACATTATCCGACAATTCCATACTATTGATGTGGAAAGCGACATACTGGTCCACCTTTTTACTCACATGGATTCTTTTACCTGTTCTCCAGGAATTTTATCGGGTGGGAAATTACCTGAAGGTAAGTAAACTTAAGGCCTCTTTGAAACGAAATGCAAAGTTCCAGGCAATCATGCTCGTGTGCTCTCTCGCATGTGCAATTTATCTCATACTTGAAGTTGGGCTAACGTTCAAAAATTTAAAGTCTATGATAATTGCATTATCTCATATCTACGCTTTAGTATTGGCATTGTGGTTGATGGCGCATGGCATGATTTCCATCCCTAGAAATTTGTGGATTGAAGGCAATCTTTTACAAGATTTGAATCACAATTATTTGAGGGTGCCTAGATTGGTTGATGCTTTAGAAGACACAAAGAGTGAATTTAAAGAAGATATCCTTCAGGTAATGATTCTTAAAGAAAATTTCACTGATTCAACAACATCAGATGATATCCAATATCGTGATTGGATATTGAGCCTTGACTCTCAAATTCCTGAAGACATTGGAGATATTGTCAGACGCCAATATGTTTATTCAGAGGAACTGACCATCAGCCGAGAACAACTTAATGATCAATTTATGTCAAACTTGACGTATAACTTCCAAACTCATTTTTATAAATTGCTGGCCCATTCATCTGAATATGACACCATTTTACAAAGAATAGTTAAGTTGCAAAAGTTAATCGACGCGAAGTGCACTCCAGACTGGAATGATCGTTTGAGTATTATGGAGTCTCTTGAGCCCATTTTTCCTGCGAAGATCAATTTTTATCTCCTGTGCTTCGTGGTGCCTACTCTTTCGCGTCTACAATCAATTATAATTTACCTTTTGTCTTTCATCATTATTGAGTCAGAATTTTTTCATTCCACTGAGTTGTCACTTATCAATATCATTGCATATAAAATGGGTATTTTTAAGCACAACCTCACTCAGGCGGTTTGTCTTCTGTTGTTTTTCATGTTCATGTTGTTCTGCTCAGTGAATTCTCTTGCGAGGCTTAAGATCTTTAACATGTATCATTTAGTTCCAAGAGACTCTGATCCTGTATCGGCGTGTTTTTACGGGTCATATATCGCTCGAATGACCATTCCATTATCATATAACTTTGTTGCATTGTTCACTAGCAGATCGTCCATCTTTGAGGAATGGTATGGTCAATCCATACACTTGGCTGGTTTATTTAATTTGATGAACAACTGGATACCAAGACTCCTTTTGATTCCGATACTTTTGACAGCGTTCAATTTGTATGAGAAACTCAAAAGCAAAATCGGGCTACGGTCAGATCTACATGGATGGGCAGATTTTGATGACGCAGATGTTTTTGACGATTCGTTTGATCAAAACCATCTGCAAAGCAGAAGACGCGATCTCATTATTGTTGAAGCAAAAAGGCTCGTATCTATGGAATTGAATCGTCGAAAAAACAGGGACTATCAACCTAGAAGATTTGAACAAAACTCATTACGTGTGCAATCGGACCGTCTTGGTCAACAAAATGCTGATATGGCAGCAGACGGAGATGCAGCAAACTTATTTCTGGGTGAATTTCGTGACGAAATTTCATCATCGCCAGCACTTTGGGGCCGACTTGGTGATGCCGTTTCTGGCCTCAAGAACACTATCGGTTCTAAGTTTGATAGAGTTTATTCCCCAAGAAATCAGCCCCCGCAATACCACGATTATGACGCGGATGCGGAAGAACATTTGATTGTATGAACGGATTACTTGAATTAACTATTTAATCATCTCAAATTAATAAAATCACTCTCAAAACGCCTTTTTCATGAATTGATTCAATTATCATATCTCACATCTATATTAGATTCTGGAGCATCTGTATCTGGAACTTCAATGCATCTGCAATCTCGATGCTGTGGTCGCACCTGTACACCAAACCTCAAAAATATATCATGAAAAAGTTCGTAGACACGGCAGATTTTGTCGAAATACTTAACATCGCCATGTCTAATATTGGGCTTCAAGTTCGTAAAGCGGTTCCCTCAGTAGATCCAATAGTTGCGGACTACGCTATTGGCTACATTCAACATGTCTCACATGCCACAGAAGACTCTGTCTCGGCGCAGCAACTTGACATTCAGAAGGATTTGGCATTCATTCAAAACCTCTTAGTTGACGCAGGAGGTCAGTCTGACAAGGTCGAGTCTATGATTTCGGCAGTGAGCAAACAATTGACAGAAAAACTCGATGAAAATATCGCCAAACTCGCCATTACTGGAGACAAGTCTAAGAGGCTTTTGGATGTCAATGTGTTGAAAAATAACTTCAAGAGGGATATCAACTCATCTCTTGCATTACTTGGATCATCAAGAGATATTTCGCATGCTGGAAGGCAAGTTGAAAGTAGGGTTGACAAGAAGAAATTGGAGAAGCAGGAAAGAAAAATCGCCAAAAAGGTGGCCAAAAGAAACAATCAATTTGTTAAGTATGAAGCCTCACAATTGCTCAACGAAAAAAAGAAAGAGGACTACGATTCTTTCTACTTGGAAATCAATCCTTTGGATTTTGGTTCCAGTGCAGGAAAGTCTAAAGACATCAAAATCGATAATTTTGACTTGTATGTGGGTGATGGAAAGAGAATTCTCAGTGATGCTAGTTTGACTCTTGCACATGGAAGAAGATACGGTTTGGTTGGTCAAAACGGTATCGGAAAGTCCACCTTATTGAGAGCATTGTCGAGAAGAGAGTTGAGCATTCCTAAACATATCACCATTTTACACGTCGAGCAAGAGCTAAGAGGAGATGATACACCTGCTTTGCAAGCTGTTTTAGATGCCGATGTTTGGAGAAAATCTCTTTTGCAAGAAGAACAAAAAATAACTGAGAGAATTGAAGAAATTGAAAAATTGAGACAAGAGTTTGAAGAAGGATCCAACGAGGTACTCAAGTTGGATAATGAGAGAGGTGATTTGGATAAGCACTTGCAGGAGATCAGTGAAAAACTTTATGAGATGGAGTCGGATAAAGCGGAGAGTAGAGCCGCTTCCATTCTTTTTGGTTTAGGATTCTCGAAGGAATCTCAAGGATTGCCCACTAATTCCTTCTCTGGAGGTTGGAGAATGAGATTGTCTTTAGCTCGTGCCTTGTTTTGTGAGCCTGACTTGTTGTTGTTGGATGAGCCTTCCAATATGTTGGATGTTCCATCCATTACGTATCTTGCAAAGTATTTACAGGGCTACAAAGGAACTGTGTTTGTTGTGTCTCACGACAGAGCATTTCTCAATGAAGTTGCCACCGATATTATTCACCAGCACTCTGAGCGTTTGGACTACTACCGTGGTTCGAACTTTGACTCCTTCTATTCCACCAGGGAAGAAAGAATCAAGAACCAGCGCCGTGAATACGAGAATCAAATGGCTGTCAGACAACATTTACAAGCTTTTATTGACAAGTTCAGATATAATGCTGCTAAGTCTTCTGAAGCTCAATCACGTATTAAGAAGTTGGAGAAATTGCCAATTTTGGAACCACCAGAAGATGATAAGATCGTGACCTTTAAGTTCCCAGACCCCGATGGGCTCTCGCCTCCAATTATGCAAATGCATAATGTCACATTTGGATACTCCCCAGATCGAATTCTTTTGAAAAATGTGGATTTGGATGTGCAGATGGACTCTCGTATTGCATTCTGTGGTGGTAACGGTACTGGTAAGACAACTCTTTTAAAATTACTCTTGGATAAGTTGACGCCTTTAGATGGTACAATAACAAAAAATGGAAGATTGAGAATTGGCTACTTTGCGCAGCATCATGTTGATGCCATGGACTTAAATCTTTCTGCTGTCTCTTGGATGGCGCAGGCATATCCTGGAAAATCTGATGAAGAATACAGACGTCATTTGGGCTCTTTCGGTATTACAGGATCTCTAGGTTTGCAAAAGATGGAGTTGTTGTCGGGAGGTCAGAAATCGAGAGTTGCATTTGCTGCACTCTGTTTGAATCAGCCTCATATCTTGATTTTGGATGAACCTTCGAATCACTTAGATACACAAGGTTTAGATGCCCTTGCGGATGCATTGATAAATTTTAAAGGTGGTATTTTGATGGTTTCGCACGATGTTTCAACCATTGAGAGGGTGTGTAACGAGATTTGGGTGA
The DNA here is from genome assembly GCA_030573015.1 of Metschnikowia peoriensis. Taxonomy (NCBI): domain Eukaryota; kingdom Fungi; phylum Ascomycota; class Pichiomycetes; order Serinales; family Metschnikowiaceae; genus Metschnikowia; species Metschnikowia peoriensis. The sequence goes on along the minus strand of JAJMCO010000013.1, from coordinate 62,774 downwards.
GTGAGGATCAATTAGTGACTAAGTTCCCTGGAACCATCCACGATTACAAGAAGCACATTTTGAAAAACGCCAGTGCAACTGGTGTTGTGAAGCAGCATTAGATCAATAAATTTATTTAGTTTAAGTAAAGATGCATTAATCAATTTGTTGAACGGTTCAATATAATAGCTTCGCTAACCACAGCGCGCGACACCGAAAGCGTTCCGGAAATCTGTTATCGCAATTCAGAATTCTAGTGAGTACATGCCATATTTTCCTAGACTCACGCGTGGTGCCCGAATTGGGTTAGGAACCCTCTTTGCATATTCTTCCTTTGAGTCTTACATGTATTTTAGAACATGGAAGCTAATCCAGGAAAGAAAAAGTTCAATAGAATCAGCTGGGTCAGCTGGTATAGGCGATGAGGATGGGCGCTTGAGATTTCAGTCAGCCAAGGTTAACGGTATTTATGTCAATCCTTTTGATGAATACCGACCTCAGACAATCTTTGAGTTTATATACGTGCGGATTCTTGAAGTAGTCGAAAGCCTTTATGGCGCCAAGGTCGAAGTTCATCATCCGCATATCACACCAGAAGGAGACACCGCCGAGGTAGGTGACCTTTTACGATCTTTTGAGCCGAACTACGGACTTTTTAGAAAAAACACCAAAATTTTGAGAGATTGTGTGGAATCAGGAGTGTTTGAACTTTTATCGAAACCACAAGGGCATGATGTGCCTATCAATCAACAATTGTTGTTCACTTGGTTAGGTCAATCGTGTGCGCTCATACAGGTGAGTGGGATAAATATTTTAACAGATCCTATCTTCAGTGACTTCCTTCTTGCAGAGAATATTGGACCAAAGCGTCTCGTTAAATCTCCGATGTCTGTTGAAGATGTGCAGTATGCCACAGATAACACTTTGAATCTCATTTTAGTTTCTCACAATCACCCTGACCATTTAGAAATGGGCTCCGCTAAGAAAATCGGCAATTCGGCTCTCTGGATTGTTCCTTTGGGACTTAAACTGGTATTGGAAAGAAAGGGAATTGACAACGTCATTGAGATGGACTGGTGGGATAGGCTTCCACTCAATGAACATCTCTTCAAAACACACGGGCACCTGTTTCCAGACAATTATGAGCTTGTATTCCTTCCCGCGATGCACTGGTCCGGTCGGCATGTGGTAGATGCAAATACTTCATTGTGGGGCTCATACATCCTTCGCAAAAATGGCAAGTCCATTTTATATCACGCAGGAGATACTGGCTATTCAAAGGAATTATTTGCTAAGATAGGTCAAAACTATGGTCCTGTGTACTTTTCCTTATTGCCAATAGGACAGTATTGTCCTTCTTGGCATCAAAGCCCCAGGCATATCTCACCAGAAGAATGTATGAAAATTGCATCCCAGATCAAAACTTCCAATATCATGGGAGTTCATTTTGGAACATTCAAATTAAGTTCTGAGCCTATGCTTGAGCCTAAGGAATTATTTTTAAAATTAGCTGAACTGCATGGCAAAAGACGTTTCTATGACGTTCCAGATTTTGGGCTCACTTACGAGTTTGATCTTGATCTGACAGGCCCCGCAGTCCCAAGACATACTCTCGAAGAACTGTCAAAGCAGGCAAGATGAAACAATTTTTTTCTTTTTTCTTTTTCACGAATATTCTTTTATTTACAATCCTTATAATACTTAGTGAAAACAGGGTTTCAAACTATACACAAAACGATTTCCCCAATAATCCAAGGGACCGTTTAGTCCTGCAATCCATGAAGTTCCCTAATACGTTGTCTTTGGGACTGAATCAAGGATTTCTCCATCGCAAGATAGCCAGTATCGGATCTGATCACCGAGCCAATCGACATAAACAAACTGAATGTTGCGACCGAGCCCATAATGTAGTTTCCTAAAGTTCTCATAACTCCATTTGGACCTGCTCCGTGCTGCAAGATCGTAAATCCACCGAAAAGAGTACCAACACAGACACCAACAGAGCCACCCATGAGGGCACCCATTTTGAATTTATCAAAGTTGGAAGGTTGATGGTATTGTACAGCCATGATTATTGTTGAGTGAGCGGGTTTGACAGTCCAAACGCTCGTGAAACATCATCAACTCCTCATATGGTCGTGCGCGTCACAAATTATCATGAGGGGAATGTTTTCAAACCCTATCTTCAACGTTTTGACAAATATGACAGATATGATAAAATTTAAATATTGATGTAAAGTAAAGCTTCCAATAATTGTTTGCAATCACGAAAAACAAAAAAAGGTTTGAACGCAGGAGGCAGATTTTTGCACATTGTTGAGCAACGATAACGTCGTGTCTGATATCCGGATTTTACACTTCCAAGAGATTCTAAAAAAAATAAAGAAGTAACTATTCGTTTTTCAAGCCATAAAAATTTAAATCATTTCATCGTGATGCCAAAAATTTTTGAAGGTCATTTTGAAAACCCGGACCACTGATCGAAAGGCTGTTGACAGGCTTGTGAATTTGCCTTTGCACGACTATTCTTGAGGTTTATATTCTCGAAGGGTAGCGTGCAATCGGAAGTTAATCACAAGGGTAAAAAACGGTATGTCGCATAATTGCTTCTTTTGTAGGCATTACTCAGTCATTTAAGATTTGGCAAAGGTCTATGGGCTCAAACAAGTGCTGGTCTGCAACATTTGAATTGTAACTAACAAATAGTTCATAATGGGTTCTTCAGCGTCGAAACCAGAGACAAAAGTATTCACGCCAAAAGCGCCAGTTGAATACAGCGCTTCATTTTTATCACACTTGGAAAACTCTCAGGAATCCGACTATACTAGAGCACAATACACTGAAAGTTACATTCAAGAAAGAGTTGCTTCAGAATTGAAGAAATTGGAACTCGACGCCATAAACAAATACCAGGCCTCAGCATCAGGTGCGTTGTTGAAAGATAATGAAAAGGCAGTTTCTTACAGTTCTTCTAATGAGAAAATAACCGCACTTTCTAAAACATTACAAGAAAGCACTGCGCTGATCAAGATTGATCTCGATGAGTCAATTATCAATGCCAGAAAAGCGGTCGTCAGTTGTTTGAAGGATAACAAGGGCAAGCCCCTTGTTTGTTGGGATGAGGTTGAACAGTTTAAGAGATTGGTACACAACTTGTAACAAGATATGACAAGTGTTTTGTGGATAGACTACTGATATGTTGGATATAGAAAATATATTTTTGAAAAATAGCTTCTGTCGACGGTGAATTACAATCCTTTTGCCTTGTATACGAGGATCAATGCAGAATCACTTTCTCCTCCTCCGGCCAAGCTCTCAATTTTTTCTCTGTTCACTTTAGAAACTTTGTTATCATCAAATCTCCACCAAATATCGCCCTCCAAATCACTTTCATCTTTTGAAAATGCCTGGTAGTGGCCCGAATCTGCGGAAATTCCAGAGTGAGTGATGACAGTGGCCAATTCATAGACAGAAGAGGGGTTCTCTGTCGCGGTATCAAGTTCAAAAGTTTTTGGCAAAACGCTAGCGAAATCATCCTTGAATTTTGACTTGATAGACACAACCTTCATTTCATCTTCTTCTGCTTGCTGTTGAGGTGTCAAACCCGTGTCCTTCTTTGCCTTTTTGAAATCACGAATCAATTCCGCGTTGTCCTTTTCTATAGATCTCAATTGATCCCGAACAGTAACCTTTTCAGATTTGATGGACTCGTCTAGCATCTCTGCCAAATCCAATTCAAATGGAAACAGAACTTTTCTCAAAATCTTGGACTTCTTCTTGGTGTCTTTTCTCCAAAAAAATCTCACAAAGTGAACAGTTAAGTATTTTGGCAACCTAGTAATGGTCCTGGTAAGTTGGTGTTCTGTATTGGCTTGCAAGCTATCATTATACTTCTCAACTGACTCTTTCAATCCGTTCATAATTCCATCTCTTAAAAAGTTTGTCTTGATGTCAATGTAGCAGTTAAGTTTGGAGGCAATTTCTGATGTTTCAGACTCGGCGCCAGAGGTCAAGTCCTTCGACACAACCTTATAAGTGATTCTGAGCAAGTCATCAATTTCAAGCACAGACCCTAAGCTGTTTAATAATTGAGAAAATGCCTCCTCTGCATCCTGTTGTTTGTAAACTCCCATCTCCTGTTCAGCAAACTGAGGAAATTGGCTTCGAAATTGCATTAGAGCTACCATTGGTGCAACATTGTCTTGTTTTTTAGACATAGCATCGAACAGAGACTTCAAGGCCTTTACCAAAGGGTTTGATGTTCCTTTATAGTTCTGAACTTTCTCACGAATATCCTTCATGCCAAAGATTGTTTGTAAAGAAGAGTTCAAGTAACAAGTGTTTCCTAAATTCTGCAAGCCGGATGGTTCATTGGAAACCTTCCCCAACTGTTTATCGTTGAGTTCTTCCAAAAACACTTGCTTTTTAGCACCTCCTACGGGCAAATCTTTATCAGGTGTACCCAAAACCATCACTGGGTTTTTCAAATTCAAGCCAAGGGTAGAAATAACAACATCATCTGTCAATTTGCCACCTTTAACTAAAATCTTTTGACGTTCGCTTGGGATTTGTGTCTTCTCGCAAATTTTCTGCTTCAAATCAGCTCCCGTCGAGCCTTCCTCGAGGTTTATTTCATGCAATTTGCCTGCATTTTTAATTGTAAAAACGAATGCCATTTTTGTATAGAGAGGTTGTTGTCGCCAAGTGAACACCAACTTACCGAAGTGTAACTATTGATCTGATGATTATATGCAGAATTTGGGATTTTCTTGGTGCGGCGAAATTAAATCTTCATGGGTGTTCACTTTGTTAATTAAGATAATTGCAACTCTGGCACTCGAGTCGGATGATTTATATTGGAGTAATAATAATTTATTGGTGTAAAAATAAGGTACCCATGTGAAGAATATATAAGTATGTAAATAAAGATATTGTGAGGAATATTCGAATTAATTCGTCATGTGATTTTACACAGTTGCAAAGCGGTAAACCAAAGTACTAATCTCCGAAATTCTGTGCCAAATAGACCAAGCCACACCAGGCCCAGACACGCCAACATTTCCTGTACGGCCAAACCAGACTCTTTCATTATAGGGAATCATAGACGCCTGGACGACTTTATCCTTGTTTTCGGAGGCTGGTGGGTATCTCACCTTTGTAGTGAATTCACTCATAAGACTGGATTCAATAGTTGTTCTCTCGTGTGTAAATGCCCTATATGAGTAAAAACCGTGATAAGCACCTTGGCCAGATTGGCCGATTCCCCCAAATGGAGCATTGGAAAGTCCAACGTGCAAAATTGAATCATTCACAATAGTTCCACCGGATCTAATACCAAGTCTGATGAGATCGATCTGGGCGTCTTTATCACGCAGTGTCGACCCGGACGTAAAAATGTACAGTGCCAATGGAGTGTCGTGTCTTTGCACCACCTCATTCACTGCATCTTCTAAGTTGGTATAAGTGAGTATAGGCAATACGGGGCCAAAAATTTCTTGTTGCATAGTAGCATCACTCCAGTCCACATTGTCTATAACAGTTGGTGAGATAAATCTTGTCTTCGAGTCTGATTTTCCGCCAGTAACAATCTTGCCTTTAGTATCATCAATCAATTTACTGATGTTTGCAAATGCCCGTTCATGGATAATATGAGTAAACGAGGAATCAGACTCATCTAAAGTAGGATAGAACTCCTTTTCCACGACGTGCTTTATTGCTTCAACAAGCTTTGTTTTGATCTTTGCATCTGCCAAAACGTAATCTATAGCCACACAGGTTTGACCAGCATTAGTGAATCTTCCCCATACGATTCTTCTTGCAATTGTTTTGATATCTTTATCAGTCACGGTGTCAAGGACAAAAGCGGGCGACTTCCCACCCAATTCTAAAAGAACCGGAGTCAAGGTTTCAGCAGCTTTCTTTGCAATGATAGTTCCCACAGAGGTCGAACCAGTGTACATGATTTTGTCGAATCTTTGGTCCAAAAGGGCCGTGGTTTCATCGATTCCGCCATTCACCATAACGAAGACACTAGGGTCAAGGCAATCTGTGAGCATTTTAGTTAATACTGCAGCAAAATTCGGCACAAGCTCCGAAACTTTTAAAACCACACAATTACCACCTGAAATTGCACCAATAAGCGAAGAGAGAGTAAGTAAAAGCGGATAATTGAAAGGCGAAATAACGAGCACAGTTCCTAACGGGACCCTCTCAATATACACTGGGGCGGTCTTCAAGCTGAGAGGCAAGTCTCTCACCGGTTCGGGTTGCGACCACTTTTGCAAATTTGCCATAGTATGAACCAATTCACTCATGAATGGAGCATATTCCAAATTCATGGTTTCAGAAGGTGCACGAGAAAAGTCCTTATACAATGCATCTGAGAGATCTTTGATATTATCTTGGAGAGCAAAATATATGTTTCGCAACTGATTCAAACGAAATTGCAAAGAGTGTGTTTTTTGTTCCTTGAGAAAGGAATCTCTGAGACGCTGAACGAGCTTTGGAATTTCATCGATTGGGGTATACTTCAAAGGAGCGCCCTCATCAATCGTGGATCTGAAGGCTGCATTCTCCTTTGTAATATTAACGGTTTCTTCGGTACTTGTATCATTCATCTTTGTGGAGACCAGAATCTTTTGAGTGGTGAGTTTTTCTGATCAAAAATTCGGCTTTAATTAATAATTTGTGGCAATCCCGTTATTAAACCCCCGCGTCAGAATCATTTCGCATGTGAACAATAGTACCCCGTTTTCGGAAGTGGAGAAAATCACTTTTGGCACGTGCCGAGGAATCCTCAATAAGTGAGAACCTGGGTACACTCACAAATATAAAATTTTTCTGATTTCATGTGGGTATTGGTACATTTGAAAAAGAAAAAAAATAGAGGCGTTAGAACGGGAAGCCCATTTGCTAAACTAATACGGAGATTTACATTCACTCAATTATAAAGTGTTCGTGTCGAATCGTTTAACGCCAGGAAATACAGTTCAAGAAATCGCGCTTATTTGGTTGCGACAAATTTCTTGTCGGCTTAAATAAGAAACCAGCACACTATGTTAAGCTTAGATTTTGACGACCTGAAGACTCCGGAAAGAAAAATATTCATAGGAGGGATTCTTTGCTATTTGTATGGAAGCGAAACACTTGCTTCATATATTCAACAATGCAACTCCAAACCAGAAGTCACTGACTCAATTCGTATCAATGTGTTATACTTGGCACATCATAGAGGTGGAGATTACACGTACATGAGAGGCGTTGCATCGCGAATCTTGACAAAAATCAAGGAGCATACTGAATTACCAATTGTTGCCGTAACTTTCGATGCTCGGAATCATGGACAGAGAACAATTGACAAATTGCGTAATTCTGGTTGGAAGTCTCAAAACGAAACGCATGGAATGGATATGGTTTCAAGTATTGACGGTGGCATTCAGGACTTGAAACTCGTCATTGACTATCTCGGAAGCTATCTTAATTTGGAGAGCTTTCTTTGTCAGTCCTTGAAGAACAACGGTGTTAAAATACAATTCAACAACATTCTTTCTGGGTATTCTCAAGGTGGACACACAGTTATTAGATTTGCCAACAGATATCCGGAGAACGTAAGCATCATCAATCCTAACATTGGCTGTTCTGATCTTAGTACTCTTCTCATCAACCGCTTGAAGGGAACTAAAACTTACGAAAAGAAATTGTTTTACAGCTCATATGAAGAGTTGGGTTTGAATGAGAGCCAAAAAGCCCTCTACCCAGAAGCTTTTCACGAAAAGTTGAGTTCTGAAGATACAGAGATTTTTGAAGATTTTCCTTTCGAAAAGGTTAAGATGTTTGCTACGTTCTACGATAATGACCCTTTGGTACCACCCGCAATTTCCAAGTTGTGGACCGATATGTATCTTAACTCCAATTTTGGCTCCGAAGTCTACTACGAAGAAGGTTCCATTCATGATATTACCACGGAAATGATCGACAAGTTTGCTACATGGTTGGCCAAGAATTTGTGATCGCAAAACATGCGTATGAGATTTTCGTCAATACTGCCACCTTTTTAACTTAATGACTAAAATTTCCTTTCTTTATTGACAAGCGATAAAAATTTGTTAAATATAAATGACAATAACGAGCATACCGAAAGTACATGAGAAACGAAAAGTAAATTAGAAATCAACACGGGGCAGTAGTCTTGTGTGTCTTTATACGCAGGCCCTGCCCAGGGGCTAGGCATGTAAGTAGCGCCTCTCAAAACAATTAGTTACCCCAAAATCGCCAAACCCCGTTATACAAAAATGTCTCTGATCCATGACACCGACAATAAACTGGTGTCTTCACGAAGCATAGCTAATGGAAGCTCGCATGTGAACTACATAACATTCAATCAGAACGCCACGTGTGTGGCACTCGGTCTCAACAATGGTTACCGTATTTACACGTGCAAGCCTAATGTTGCCAAATGTTCAAATGCGAGGCGTGAAGAATCTGTTGGGATCATTGAAATGCTTTATTGCACTTCGCTTGTTGCTGTGGTTTGTTCGGGTGAAGAAGTTGGCTCCCTGCCAAGAAAGCTTAAGATTTTGAACACCAAAAGACAGACCACAATCTGTGATTTAATTTTTCCTTCGACGATCTTGCTGGTAAAATTAAGTCACCAAAGAATGGTTGTGATTCTTGAAGAGCAAATTTATGTTTATGATATCAAAAACATGAGCTTACTTCACACAATTGAAACTTCCCCCAATGTAAACCTGCTTTGTGCTTTGTCTGATGGCTTTGAAACTGAAGGGGCTAGTCTCTTGGCATATCCATCTCCACCTAAAACCATCACTCATGAATCGCTTCTCGTTAATGGGGTAAATACCAATGGAGGCTCCCAATCCGTCCAAAACAACATACAGTCGGTCAGTAACGCCCCCAATAGAGTCGGAGACGCAATTATTTTTGATCTCATATCTCTACAGCCCTTGGCGGTGATAGAAGCACACAAGTCTGCATTGTCTGCAATGTGTCTTTCTAAGGACGGGTCTCTACTCGCAACAGCGTCAGACAAAGGAACCATTGTTCGGGTATTCAATGTGACTTCGGGTGTCAAGCTATACCAGTTCAGAAGAGGGACTTACCCCACAAAAATCTTTTCCTTGGCATTTAGTAACGACAACAACTATATCGTTGCGACCAGCTCAAGTGAGACGGTTCATATTTTTCGACTTGGTGAAAACGAGCTTTTGGCCAATAAGCAGAAACAAAGTCGGACCTCAAAATCGAAAGGTTTTAAGGAAGATTTCAAGTATCAAACTATTCAAGAAGAAAGTGAGGGAACAATTTCATTTAGACAACAAGATCAAATATCGCGAAAATTATCATCCGTCGGTGAATTGGACGAATCAATAAGAGGCTCAGAAAGGATTCCCAACGAGGATGAACTTCTGCAAAGGGAACCTCATAGAGATGAGGGCGAAAATGACGACCATGACGAAGAGGATGACGATGACGACGACGACGAAATTGTCGAGGACGATGGTGATGATAGTGATGTGGAAGGTGATGATTATAGTGATGACGGTATGATGGATCTTTCGAAGAAACAAAGAAAGTTATCACAAAGCTCGTCAAATTCATACGGTAGTCTAACCTCAGGATACTCAAACATTAGTGGTGGGGATGAACAAAAGGACAGAGTTGAGCCCATAGTTGATCAAAACAGGTTATCCGTCGCTCGTTTAATTCGCCGCTCTTCCCAGCATCTCGGGAGAAAAGCTGCTCAAAAGATGGGTGATTACCTACCATCACGATTCTCTTCAATTCTAGAGCCAACACGGCACTTTGCATCTTTAAAGCTACAAACTATTGGCAAGGATGTGAAGTCAATTGCAATCCTTGAAGATAGGACTTATGGGGAGGGGATTGTGCCTATTGAGTCTCTCACAACTGATCATCAAGATAAATTTCTAAATTCAACGTCTCCATCAAACAAGTCTATTTTGCTGCAAGACCCAAAATTAATTCACATTAATGTCTTAACTTCAGATGGCTACTACTATACCTATGGCTTGGATCCTGAGAGAGGTGGGGATTGTATTTTGCTTCACCAGTACTACCTTCTTGACGATTAGCCACATATGATGGCTTTGTGATCTATCTCAAGCATTGAATTCATAAGCTGAAAAGGAGCAATGATTAAGTTCCTCTATTTATGTCTCCCCAGGAAATTTCTTGGATAAGGTGAATTCCAGCCTGAAATTGTTTTCAGTTGAAGGCTTTCTAGCTTCAGAGTGCCTACTACAGATTCAAAAATCGTTTATAGTACATGTATAGTAGAAAGTAGCGTCATATGGTCTGTTTCGCGTAATCAAATCTCGTATATCTTAAAGAACTCTTAGTTTTATTTATTTTTAACTTTTAAGAAGTAGCAAACTTTTTTTAAAATACTTTACCCCACAAACAACGTCTCAGAGCACCTAATTGTCACGTGACCGCGGTGTTAATTGATTCGGTTGAAGTTGTGTCAAAATGCCAACTGTGAAAACCATGCCTTGGAATGAAAGACCAATGACCGAGGAATTATCCCCTCAAACAATCACTGTTTTAATAATTGTGAAACTTTATTTATCTGAAGAGTTGGTCAACTGCAAGTTTTTCTTGGTCTTCCTTGTCCGATGTCTTGAAGGTTTTCCTCCGGTTGAGGACAAAGAGAATTTGCTTGATCCAACATTGCTTTCCTTTTGTCAATCCCTCACCAAAACTTGTGGAAGGCGTCGAGACAAAAGTTTGAAACCCATTAGGCTGGATGATCCGGTTATAAATGCTACGTTATTCAAAATCCTTAGCGTGTTATGGACCATAAATTCTGCTGATCAACTCCTACTTGTTGTAAACGAGACTTATGACTTCGTGACAAATGAACTTACAATTTCATACTCCGGCCCTCGTAAAATTTCTCAAAGATCTTTCCTTGGACGTTTTTCACAGCGGCTAGCTATTTCAATGAAATTATTACATTTTGACGAAAGTTCAACTTTATTCGCCAATTTTTGTCTGTATCGCGAGTCCACGTCCGGACTCCTACAGAACTTGAAAGAAATGCATAGAGAGGAAATTCACCTGGGGCCCCTTTCTAAAGTCTCTTTTCAGCCTATTCCAAACCATGATGGTACTCGGCCAAACGCGCCTTCCCACAATGGTGTTTTGGCAGCTGATATTGAAGACGGTGAGTTTTACAGAAGTCTCAATGCCCACCTTCAGTCTCTTGGCACCCAGCAAAGTTCTGGTAGCAGCTTATTAATGAAAAACATCACGCTTCCATATATTGAGTCCTTAGTTGAGACACAGATCCAATTGCTACAAAGACACGGCACACCCACTCCCCAAGTCCTTCGACAGATGTTCATGCGTATGGCCTCTTCGAATTTCATGTCTGGTGGTTCCGATACATCATACCAGGAGGAGGTTTCTTCCGTGCATTATCTTACCTACTTGGAAACTTTACATTCTGGAGACTATCGAGGAGCTTTCGACTCTTTGCATCGGTATTTTGATTACATGGTGTCCAAAGGCTCGCGCTATTTTTATCACTTTGCGCTAGTATCAAAAGCTTCGTTGCATCAGTGCTTTGGAGAAAATGAAAAGGCTTTAGACTCCATCGAAGAAGCGATTTCTGTTGCGCGGGAAAACAAAGATAATTCAACCCTTGTATACATTTTGTCTTGGTTGTTTGACTTCGTGCGAAAAAACCCTTCCCTTTGGGATAATCGAACTTTCAGTCAGATTAAAAATGATCTGCAGCTTCTCGATTCTCTTGTTAGAAAGTCTCTGAGTGTTTCGATCCTGTTGGCAGCAATCAGTTATAGGTCTGAGTCCGAATACCTCATCAACAACAATTCCTGCTTTTCGAAATATTACGAGAGCTTGTTTAAATCAAATTACTTGACTATTAATGATCATGTAAGCTCGTTCCTAGGAACCTGTCATGCGACATCAGATTTGTGGAACCTCGTCGGCTTTCCTCATTTAGAAAATTTGTACACTAGCATGGGAATTTTCTATTCTGAAATTCATGGCACAGCTTCCGAATTACTCGAGTTCAAGATCCGGGAAAGACGAGAAAAATACCTTATTGGGCTTGATGATCAAGACCCATTTCCTTGTGGAGTATTCAATGATTTTAAACACCGCGCATTGCATTACAGGTTCTTACTACAATCTGTCGAATATTCGATAAAAAAAGGCCGCATTCGTTTAGCCTCTGAGATATTGAATTCCTTACCAATGGATGGCGAATTGGATCAAGATTCATATTTGGAGAAACTACGTCTAGCTGCAGTAATAGAGTCGGCCCATGGTAATTATTCTGATGCTCTCAAAAGACTAGACCATCAGATCATTGGTTTCTCTAACCAAGCATGTCCATTGCGGTCTCACTTAATTCACTTTCTTAATTTAAACATAATTAAGTCCCAAATTCTTATCGACTCTGGTGTTCCTCTTAAAGCCTTTTCGCTCACATTACAGCAAATGGAAATTGCAAAGATACTGGGATTTCTACCATTCTTGTCGAAGGGATGTTCTTCACTAGCGCAGGTTCTTAGAAAAGCGGGAAGTACTTTCGATGCGTACATGTTAGCATTGTCAATGATCCCCCTGGCATTTTGCATAAACGACTCAACAATCCTTTCATCCATATTTTATGAGCTCGCATACATATGTCTTCAATTCCTTCGGGAAGATGAAATCCCTCCCTCCATCTCCAGAAAACAATTATTTAAGCAATGTCTAAATTTCTTGAGCATGTGTATTTCTGGATGCAAAAAATCTGGAGACCTTAAAGGACTTTCAAAGTGCTTCGAATTGGAAAAAGAACTTTCACAGAAAAACTTTTTCCCTAAGGACATCAATAATACCGACTTGCTTGCAGAATTCAATACACATTCTCAAAAAGGGCTCGAAATTTTAAAATCTCGAATTATTGAGCAAAGCAGGTATGGCTACTTAGAAAGAGATTCGAAATGATGTTTATGGCGACCATAGGTCCTTATGAAATTGAAAATCTAATATGCTCACTGCAATTTCTGATCGGCTTCCGTAGATCTCTCTAATGCATCTTTCTCGGCCAAAATTAAAGCAGCATTCTTTAATTGAACCAAGTTTGCTATCTGCTTGAAAAGCCAAATTGGGGCACTAACCCATCCTAAAAATGTGCCCATCCAGAAAAAGTTATAGTAGTGCAAATAAGTTGCCATATAGAACAACTCATTGACCAAGCAAACAAAAAATAACACCTTCCTGTTCGTATAATATAGATTCAAAAGCTTTGACTTCTCGCCGACATTCTTATGAGACGCAGATCCCGATGATAACATGGCATACATGTGCATATAATGAGAAGACAAGTCCAATGAGACAAGTAATTGCCACACGACACAGTATTGAGGGTATATCACACAAAGGTAACATATTAATGACGACGTGGCGCATCTGTCGGTGACCATATCTAGGACAGCTCCGAACCTTGTTCCTTGATCAAATTTTCTGGCAGCATACCCATCGAATGCGTCAAGGAATCCCGATATTCCATAAATAACCAGAGTCCATACCGGATGGTTTTTCATAGTTAGAAACGAGACGATTGCAGTGAACACCCGAACATATCCAATCAAGTTTGGGATAAAACGAAATACCTGCTGGACCGTAATTTTTTTATTCTCTGCCATCTCGCTATAAGTAAAAGTCGGTCCTATTATGTATCTGATCAATTCAGTTTAAGAAAGAAGCAGACACTGGCCACAAAATTACACCAGTAAATCCTACAATTCAGACGGATTCGACAGTGTGCTAAAGTCATACACAATTTTTTCAGTGAAGCCGAGCGTTCCCATAGACCGCAAGAAAAATCACAACATCCTGAACCTTCAGCTGAGTAAAGCGCGCATTTTCGGCTCGGGTTTTAGGGTTCCCAGCCGATTGCTGGCAGGATGAAAACATGGCACAACTTTAATATACGATTTTTTAATAATCCCATGTGTGTAAAGGCAACAGATGCCACCAATTTGAGTCCTAGTTGATGACCAATTATTCAAGATCCGAAACCCCAGCAGTGTGTCTCTTTTAAAAAGAAAAATTTATCTTATTACAGTTTTCACGGCCGAGTATCATAAATATTTCGCCGTAGATGTAAGTCGGTAAATTTTCGGTCTGGTCTTCTTCTGTCTCCTCTATTGCATTTTCATGGTCAATGTATATTTGACCCGTTCGATACAGGTGTGTTAACAGCTGCATTTTTTTTTTTTTTTTTTTTTTTTTTTTTTTTAGCAAACACTTTGATTGCCAAAACAAAAAAAAAAAAAAAACGAAAGACATCTTGGGGACTTTTTTGATAGTTATCAGATGCGAGAATCACACTCATATTAAATAGCAGTCAATAATCCATCAAAAAATTGTTTCTTCCGAATGATCCGAATAAAAATCAATTTACCCAGCTTTTGAACAAACAATTAGCTCAGTATTTTGCTTATAAATCTTCGTCTTCCAAATTGTTTTGTTACTCAAGATTAGTTCGTACGTCAATTTGTGCAAACCTTTTAAAATCAAAGTACATATCAATATATATATAAGGCTTTCTTCTCCGGTTCTTGGTTTTTATTAAAGCTAGATCGATCACTTTCATAGCAATCTCCCATCTATATTCATGCCACTTTGAATACAGAAAGTCACCTTGCAGGCATTTAAATATCCAATTCCACGGATCTTTACATTGTCCATAAACCCTTATATACTAAACAGCTTACTTAAATGGCTAATTTACAAAATATTTCAATTTGTAACTTAAATCACTACGGGAATCAAAAAGAAGGTTCTAAACGACTGATGTACTTGTGAAAATCACGTGCGCCTGCCGGGTAACCCAATAAGATCACACGCGAGGCGAGTTTCAAGCGCCTTCCACTGGCAACGGTAGACCAAAACTAACTAAGTTAAAGAAGTATACAAGCATAAAACTTCTGACATCGTGAGAGAAAAAAAAAAAAATCTCGCTAGAATTCAAAAACTTAATTACTGTTTGATCAGCAACAACGAAGACAAATAAGAATAGAAATATGAGCAGTCCTAAACGAGGCAATGCTGGTGATAAGGACGGGCACCTCACCCCCACTGCGTCGCATACACATGGTGTCAACACAAGAAAGAGAAGATCATCTTCGTTGATTCAACATCTCGAGCCAGACACTTTGGACACAAAGATTGATCAGTCATTAAACCCGAATTTGAATGCGGACTGGGTCCATTATAAGGGAGCGTGGGTGATTCATATTGTTCTCATCATATTTTTGAAATTGTTTTTTGACTTTATCACAGCTCTTGATAATGACTGGAGATGGACAATGACAAATGTTACCTACAATATTGGCTCGTACATCATGTTCCATCAAGTTAAAGGAACACCATTCGAATTCAACTCTGGTGCCTATGACAATTTGACGATGTGGGAACAAATTGACAATGGTGATCAGTACACTCCTACCAAAAAGTTTTTGATGATGGTCCCAATAGCACTTTTTCTACTCAGTACACATTATACCCACTACAACTTATACCTGTTTACTGTGAGTGGTATAAGTTGTTTGTGCGTGGTGGTTCCCAAATTGGCAATTTCCCACAGGTTGAGAGTTACCCTATATTAGAGGAGCTTAGTTGCACGATTCTAAAATAAAAATTGATACGATTATATACCAATTGATCCTGAAGTCTACTTTCGCACCTGACGTTTTTTTTATTTGATACCATACCCGGCACAACAGAAGCGTTGCGTGGCAGGATGAGAAGTCGCGCTCGATGGGGAGAGTCCCTGATTTTTGGTGAATGATCAAGTAATAAAAAGTGACTCTGAAGCGCGAAACAGAGTCATTTGGCCGCTGCCTATATAAATGTAAATCGATAACCCCTAAAACAATAAAATTCAATTTTTTTTTCAACGCACTCACGAAAACTTAATATGGCTTACGCTTTATCCGAAACACACAAAAACATGGTCGAAGGCCGTTTGGCTGACACCGACCCTGAGGTTGACAACATCATCAAGGCCGAAGTTGACAGACAAAAACACTCCATCGTTTTGATTGCCAGTGAAAACTTTACCACTAAGGCTGTTTTCGATGCTTTGGGAACGCCAATGTGTAACAAGTACTCAGAGGGATACCCAGGTGCCAGATACTACGGTGGAAACGAGCAAATTGACAAAATGGAAATTTTGTGTCAAGAGAGAGCTTTGAACGCTTTCAACGTCACTGCTGACAAGTGGGGTGTTAACGTGCAAACTTTGTCCGGTTCCCCTGCCAACTTGCAGGTTTACCAGGCCATCATGAAGCCTCATGAAAGATTGATGGGCTTGGACTTGCCCCACGGTGGTCACTTGTCTCACGGTTATCAAACCGACTCGAGAAAAATTTCTGCTGTCTCCACATACTTCGAGACTATGCCTTACAGAGTCGACTTGGACACCGGTTTGATTGACTACGACATGTTGGAGAAGACCGCTATTTTGTACAGACCGAAGGTACTTGTGGCTGGTACTTCTGCCTACTGCCGTTTGATCGACTACAAGAAGATGCGTGAAATCGCCGACAAGGTGGGAGCCTACTTGGTCGTAGACATGGCCCATATTTCCGGTCTTGTTGCCAGTGGTGTCATTCCATCGCCATTCGAGTACGCTGATATTGTCACCACCACCACCCACAAGTCTTTGAGAGGCCCAAGAGGTGCTATGATCTTCTTCAGAAGAGGCGTCAGATCCATCAACCCTAAGACGGGACAAGAGGTTTTGTACGACTTGGAGAACCCTATCAACTTCTCTGTCTTCCCTGGACACCAGGGTGGACCACACAACCACACAATTGCTGCTTTGGCTACCGCCTTGAAGCAGGCCGCCACTCCAGAGTTTAAGCAATACCAAGAGCAAGTTTTGAAGAACGCCAAGGTTTTGGAGGCTGAGTTTCTCTCTAAGGGTTACCGTTTGGTCTCTGACGGAACCGACTCGCACATGGTTTTGGTCTCTTTGAAGGACAAGCAAATTGATGGTGCCAGAGTGGAGACCATCTGTGAGCGTATTAACATCGCCTTGAACAAAAACTCTATCCCAGGTGACAAATCTGCTTTGGTTCCAGGTGGTGTCAGAATTGGTGCTCCAGCTATGACCTCTAGAGGATTAGGCGAAGAGCACTTCAAAAAGATCGTCGAGTACATTGACTTTGCTGTCAACTACGCGAAGGAGATTCAAGCTAACTTGCCTAAGGAGGCTAACAAGTTGAAGGACTTCAAATACAAGGTCTTGAACGGTGAGGACGAGAAATTGGACTCTATCAAGGCCGAGATTTCCCAGTGGGCTGGTGAATTCCCTTTGGCTGTTTAAACTACTGCTTTTAAATAAATTATATAATATAACGAATTACACATGTACGGAATTATCGGTTCAAGAAGTTTTCTAATATTTGGAGGCTGTTATAGTAGCGAAATTGGTTTTCCAAAAAAAAGGCGTTCAAACTTTATTTTGGCCTGTCAAGAGTCAACCCACGATAGGTTTCTTTCTTGAAAATATATAAATATATAATTAGGGAAGAGAAATCTTTCATGGGCCAGGAACGCATAGATCCTTAAATTGTGGCTTGATTTATTAGCATTCCACTTTTAGACCAGGGTCAGGTGATTTCCCTGTGCGGGGTTCAAAATCCCGATCGACGTAAGCTCTGCAATTTGCGGGGAACTTCGAACTAGCAGAATATTTAACTAGCTTTCTTCTCAGTTTGCGAATATTTTTAAAACCGTCTTCATAGATTACATAGGTAATCGATATTCCTCTAACTTCTAAGACTTTTTGGCTTCTTTTCATTTTAGAAAGAGTCCACCTTGATTTTTACAAGGTTATCAACTCTATAGCCATACATTCAGTGTCGCACGCTTCACTCCCCCTTCAAAATAAGAACAAATTCGTGACGAAGCTTGAAAATGACGGCTTCTGAAGATAGAATTCAGGAGGCTATATCTCAAATAGAGCTGCTTTTTGATGTAAGTGAAGCTTTTCTCTGCAAGGCCACAAAACATTTTCTCAGCTCAATGGATGCGGGCTTGACCAACGAAGTTCCTGCTAGAGCATATATGCCCATGTTGCCCACTTTTGTTACCACTATTCCGAATGGAAAGGAAAAGGGCTTGTTCTTGGCGGCTGATTTGGGTGGAACCAATTTCAGGGTTTGCTCCATAGATCTTAAAGGAGATCATACTTTCCAATTAAAGCAATCAAAGTTTCCCGTTCCGCCGGATTTAATGAGGGGACATACATCTGATTCCCTTTTTTCCTTCTTGGCAAAAAAGGTGAAGGATTTCTTAGACGAACATCACGAGGGACTCGACCAAAACGTCACTTTGAAAATGGGTTTCACTTTCTCTTTTCCTGTCGAGCAAACTGCAATTGACCGGGGCAAATTAATTCGCTGGACGAAAGGCTTTGATTTACCAGATTGTGTGGGTCGTGATGTGGTTGAATTTTTTCAAAACCATTTGAACTTACTTAAGCAGCCGGTAATTATCACTGCTTTAGCAAATGATACGGTCGGAACATTATTGTCAAGAGCTTATACCAATGACATTTCTTCCTCCAAATCAAGAACTCTCATCGGTTCAATCTTCGGTACTGGAACTAATGGAGCTTATTTTGAATCGATCTCCAACATTCCAAAATTAGCAGGTGCCACTATCCCTGAAGCGACCACTGGAATGGTGATCAACATGGAGTGGGGTTCGTTTGATAACTCTTTGGAGATTTTACCGTCCACAAAATATGATGATATTGTTGATAAGGAAACCTCAAACAAAGGCTATCATCTTTTCGAGAAAAGAATTAGCGGAATGTTCTTGGGTGAGATATTGCGAGTTATTCTTATTGATTTGTTTCAACAAGGTTTGATCTTTACTGACTTGTTTCGCTCGAGAAATAATACCTTGCCGCATAGAATCACCGAACCGTTTCTACTCTCCTCTCAAGTATTGTCGTATTTGGAAATCGATGATTCAACTGATCTTAAAATGTCTGAATTGGTTTTGCAAAACGAGCTCAGGCTTCCCACAACTCTTCAGGAAAGACTTTTAATTCAATCCATCACTCGAGCCATTGCCAAAAGAGCTGCATATCTCTCCGCAATTCCATTAGCTGCTATTGTAAAGAGAGTCAAAGAGCAATATGCTGACGAAGACAATGACTTTGAAGTAGGCTGCGACGGATCTTTGATTGAGCATTATCCTGGCTTTCAAAAAAGAATCCTTGAAGCTTTCAACCTTATAGACCCCTTGAAAGGCACTTCTAAACAGCTTCATCTCCGCATTGCGAAAGATGGCAGTGGTGTAGGAGCTGCTTTGTGTGCAAGTACAGTTGACAAGTAGCGGATGATTCCTAGCTTTAGAATTTATAACATTAGTAGCCGATTTTTAATTCCAAATGAAATCTATCGAAAATACATATTTTCAGATCTGCTATTGCGTGAAAAAAAGGGAAAACTGTAGAGGTTATGCCCAGACAGCGTGACAAGTTTGAACCAATAAACTTTGCGTCATACTATAGAGCTTAAGCATCCCTTCGTAAAAAAAAAAAAAGCCCAACAACATAAAAGCTTACATATATGACGCTCCTTAAAAACCTTACCACTTGTTTTCAAAATTTTCACAAGCTCATTTATGAAATTACAAGTGCTAAAAAAATTATTTTTCGTTCGCTAATGAGCATGTCCCTTGGATAGTAATTTTTCAAAATAATGATGAAGAATTCGCGTGATTATAAAATGCATAAAATGGCGACCAAAAATACAGATCCTTGAATATTTGGCAAAGCCACTTCTCAAACTCTTATTGCTGAAATTGGTTTTCCCTGAAACGAGTTCATGACCCAAACTTGCCCAAATATACCGAAAGTTTGCGTAGTTTTAATTATTTCGCCGAAAATCGGGCCGTGGGTAAGTCATTTATCCGGCACCTGAATTACCGCGATCTCGCCAAGTCACTTGACGTGTTTGAATCGGGATGCACACTCAAACATATCTGTGGGGTTCAAATTTTCGATTTATGTTTCATTCTTACAACCTTGGTATCTGAAGAATCGCGAAAAAAAAACATTTTCTTTGCCACGATGGTTCCCCTATAATGCAAGATTTTTTTTTAGAGAGTTGACTACGCCATTTTGCAGCAGACATGTGAGACCGAAGAGTTTGATTTAGCGTTGTCCTAGTACGATCTAAATTTGTTATTTTCTATGTTATCTTTAGAGAAACCAGAATAATTGATTAAGCGACACTTTCTTCTTCAACAAGGCAAAAGTTCAAAGCGAGCCCGTAAGAGCCCTCCGCAAAGTTGGACAGGTCACATTTCTTTATTGTCCAATTAATGTTATTCAACTTCTCATTGGCAAAACGCAATACGTTCACATCGAACGATTGCGTACCAAATGCAGGTAGAGAAACGTTGTAGCTAGAATCCCCCAACTTTAAGAAGTTGGTATCGAACATCATGTAATAATTCACATACTTTTGGAACGTGAATTTCTGTGAATTATCTAAGTTACAGAAATATTTGCGACGATTTGCCAGCAAATCCGCCGCCACAGGTTGTTCCTCCCAATGCAAATTTTCCTTTTCACTATCCACGAAGTCTTTCACTGACACATCTGCGATTCCGAGTTTGGAAAAGCTGTTCAATGCTAGTCCATAAATGAAGGGACGATTTCCATATAAATCAGACTCGATAGTGGGATTCAAAAACCATTTGAA
This sequence comes from Metschnikowia peoriensis, assembly GCA_030573015.1. NCBI lineage: Eukaryota > Fungi > Ascomycota > Pichiomycetes > Serinales > Metschnikowiaceae > Metschnikowia > Metschnikowia peoriensis. Next base: position 41,997 of record JAJMCO010000013.1, on the reverse strand, counting down.
AAAGCGTAAGCCCGTTGACATCAACGTTGTCGGAACGTAATCCTTGACAGGAATTGAGCACTCATTTCCGAAAAATAATTTCGAGCCATTTATGTCACAATTAGGCTTGAAATTGATGAGTATTCTTAGATTGGGTAGTTCAGCATTGTCTGGACACTCAGAATCCTGCACAATATCACCATTTAGGTACTTCTTGTCTTGAACGTTGTATAAGCTGTTGTCTCTGTGCTTACTGCTTCCGTCAAAGTTCTTAATAAACACAGTGATGGAAAAGGTACCAATATCAGTCGAGACATCTACAAACTTTCCGGTGTTAACAGGTACAGTGATGTCTTGACTGTCTATTGATCCCGCCTGAATCAACAATTTTTTCTGCGAAGTCATTGTGATTTCGAGAAATCATTTTGGTCGGGATCGGATAACCTCACTTTCGATGGCATTCCTTGCTGTTCGATGTGCAGTATGTCACGAGGGGGCGTGTTCCAATTGCTGCGGTTTAACAGTGCGGGTGGAGGAATTTTGCGGCTGGGCCCAGGCACTTAGTTTGAAAGAAAAAAAAAACAAAAACAAATAATAAAGTGAAGATTACCGTTAATGGCGTCACTCTAAAAGTGAATAAAGATTACAATATTGTAGCCTCTATCCCTTCAATATCTAATAAAATTGACTTCAATTGTCAAGGAATACTTAATTACAGCACTTGATAACTCGGCAACAATGACGAAAACAAAGCAAGTTCACGTAATCATTACACGCTATGTGCAGTTTTATTGATATGGGCCACTCGGCCCCGACAAAATGGCGAGCAGGTCCCGTCATCTTAGTAATAAACGACTGCAGCGAGTGCCGGTAGTCCGCGTGCACTCCCGGGGAGATCGTAGTATATAATGGACGACTAAACTCCTTGCGTCTAGCGCGAGAAAATTTCAAACCCCATCAAAAATGTCTAACTCTTTGGAATCCTTAAAATCTACTGGTACTGTTATCGTCACCGACACTGGTGAATTCGACTCAATTGCCAAGTACACCCCACAAGATGCCACCACCAACCCTTCTTTGATCTTGGCTGCTGCCAAGAAGGCTGAGTACGCCAAGGTCATTGATGTTGCTATCAAGTACGCCGAGGACAAGGGAAGCAACCCTAAGGAAAAGGCTGCCATTGCCTTGGACAGATTGTTGGTTGAGTTCGGTAAGGAGATTTTGCAAATTGTTCCTGGCAGAGTCTCCACCGAGGTTGACGCCAGATTGTCTTTCGACAAGGACGCCACCATCAAGAAGGCCCTTGAAATCATTGAGTTGTACAAGTCCATTGGAATTTCTAAGGACAGAATTCTCATCAAGATCGCTTCCACTTGGGAAGGTATTCAAGCCGCCAAGGAGTTGGAGGCCAAGTACGACATCCACTGTAACTTGACCTTGTTGTTCAGTTTCGTTCAAGCCGTTGCTTGTGCTGAGGCTAAGGTCACCTTGATCTCCCCATTCGTTGGTAGAATCTTGGACTGGTACAAGGCTTCCACCGGTAAGGAGTACGATGCTGAGAGCGACCCTGGTGTGGTCTCTGTCAGAGAGATCTACAACTACTACAAGAAGCACGGCTACAACACCATCGTCATGGGTGCTTCTTTCAGAAACACCGGTGAAATCAAGGCTTTGGCTGGTTGTGACTACTTGACCGTCGCTCCAAAGTTGTTGGAGGAGTTGATCAACTCTTCTGAGGAGGTACCAAAGGTTTTGGACGCTGCTTCTGCCAGCTCTGCCCCAGAGAAGGTTTCTTACATTGACAACGAAAGCGAGTTCAGATTCTTGTTGAACGAGGATCCAATGGCTACTGAGAAGTTGGCTCAAGGTATTAGATCATTTGCTAAGGACGCTGAGACCTTGTTGGCCGAATTGGAGAGCAGATTCGCTTAATTGTATTAGACTTAGTATGAAATAAAAATTTAAAGAAGAAAAACATGTAGATCTTACAGAGGCAATATGCCTTAGCTACGACGTATTCAATTTCGAACTTTTGCCGTTAAGGCTCGAACTTGTAACACTTATCCACGGTTCGAAATCCCTTCGCGAGTCACCGGCACCTCCGGATGACGCTCCCTAGAATCAGAGCGCACGGGTGTTCCGTTGCATATCCGTGCGTGCGTGCATAAGTCAAGATCTGGCTTTGAACGCTTTACGCCGCGGTTTCAGCAAGAAACCAAACCAATAGCACCAGTGACACAGATTGCGATGAGGCCAGAAACTAAGATCCCTACAGAAATACCGGAGCCCTTCCCCATCTACTACAATTCTGAAGTCATATGTGGATTTGGTAGGGGGTCTTCCGAGTTGGGTATACCCACAGCAAATATACCAGTTGGTAAGTTGGATACTCTTGAGACAGGAATCTACTTTGGTTGGTGTCAAATTATTCCGAATGACACGTCCGAGAAGAACGAAGTTGAGAGAAGTAACGGGAAGAAAATTAAGTTCAGTAATGGGTTGAGTCTTAGAGACAAGGAGCTCGAAGTACTTCCAATGGTAATGTCTATAGGCTGGAATCCTTTTTATGAAAACAAGCAAAAAGCCGCCGAAGTACACATTTTACACAAATTCGACCATGACTTTTATGGAGCAAAAATCAAGTTGGTAATCTTGGGTTACATTCGACCCGAACTAAATTATACCACAAAAGGTACGTATTTTCATGTCTCACTGCACACGCACACGTACATACATACAAGAAACAAAAACAGAATTACTAACCTTTTTAGAAGCGTTAATAGAAGATATAAACAAGGATGTGGAGATCTCAAAAGAAGCTTTGGAGAAACTGCCTTATGACCTTTATCGGACAAAATTGTCTAATTAGCAATCTATGCACATCTAATTCTTGGTGGGGACCAGCAAGCGTCCATTCTGCAGGTTTGAGGAAAGAGGGGCTATATCGACGATCCGTGAAGGCAACCCCATTTATTAAGTATATAAATTTCCAAATGGACATATCAGTATGCAATGTTGCGAGTCGCTCAAACTCATCCTTGTGTGAATATTTGGCGACCACATGTGACAAAAATTATTATTTCCTTGCTCGCCAGCTATATTGCACTAAAACAATACCGCCAAGGGTTCTCTTAGCAACGTTATCACTTGCCATACTTTTATGCGTTCTAGTGTTGGTTGTTCTGGTTGGGACTATCCTGTCTACATATCTTCTTAATGCAGTTACGAATCTTACATCTTTACTACACTTGAGGCACGAAATGTTGGGTTATGTTGTTATACCGCTAATGAATGGTGCCCCTGATATTGTAAATTCTCACTTGATGATAAAAAGCAAGTCGATGAACTTAGTCATGGGTCAGCTCATTGGTGCTACTCTAATATCATTTACGGTGATTGTCGGATCTATATCAATCATGAGGCCGTTTACGGTCTTGAACAAACGAAGCCTTTTGATAGGGTACTGCTTTGTTTGTCTCATGATTCTCATGTTGAGTTATGTTCTATTGGATGGAAAGATAACAATATTCGAATGCTTACTACTAAGTGCGTTGTATCCTATACATATTTTGTTGGCTAGCTTTGACCGATCCATAGAACCTCTCGCAAACGATCTTGAGAGAACTATTTCGAAGGACGCTGTCTCAGAAAACTCGCCGTTGTTGACATCAATAGACGAGAGCATTCTCAGCTCTGAAACAGAGAATTTTACCTTTAGTTCCAACATGTTAAAGATTTTCGCCAAAAAAACTACTTTCATCATTGATCATGTGCTTTTTTTCATCATACCAGTTTCAAAGACAACATTATCTAACCCTTTATTGAATGACAGCCCTTTTAAGTCTCATTTAGTATCGAAAGTTTGGTTTCAATTTTGGGTCATTTCGGTCTCATCAGTTTTGTTGAATTCATGTACACTAGCGCTTCCATTCAGTGTGTTGCGATACCTCATACCTGTAGCATTTTGTGCTTCAAGAATTCTAAACTCCATCTTGACGCCCGAAATATGTGCCATTATTTTGGATATGCTTGGTGTGGCAAATTCGTTGGCATTAATGACAGTCATCACAAAAATCCTTATTCGCCTTTTGAAAAATCTTGGGGTCATGTGGCAAATTTCAGAGTATGTAATGGGGTTGTTGGTATTCTCCTTGGTGAGTTGCTTAAACGATATATTGATGAACACTCTGTTGGCTTTGAAGTACTCTCCATCGCTTGGAATCAAAGCATGTATGAGCTCATGTTGCTTATTGATCCTGATTGGAATTGGCTTCAATGGAATGTGGGATTTGTTGACGACCGCACTTGATACAGGAAAAATTAGCCCATCTTTGTCATTGCCAGTAACATTGACTTGGCAGCTATATGCAAGTTTAATTTCCTTGAACTTGTCTGTGATATTAGCTTTGGCATACATGCTAATCAACAAATGGACTTTGGATCGTAATCTCGGCATTGCACTCCTTGGAGTTTGGCTAGCGTCAACATGCACTTGCATCGGAATGGAGTTGCATTAATTTTCACCAACATATCTATTACAATGTTACTCACTCGAAGGAAATTGCACACCTTCGAGATCTGCGCTTTCCGCTCTTTTCTTAAGTTCCTTCCAAAAAAAATCATATTTTTGAAGGTTCATGGCAACCGATAGCTTACCATAAGTTTCTATCAGATCTTCTTTCACAAATTGAAGAAAAAACCTTTTGATCGCCTTATCTGAGATAGGGAACTGAAGAAGCTTCTCGAAAAAAACAGGGGAGTTTGTGGCAAGCATTATTTCATACGCCAAGGAACACAAATGTTCTTCGTCGTTTAGACTAATAAGTGCTTCAATCTGCATAAGTTTCTCGAAAATAGAGTTGGGAACACTACTGTTGACCAGAATGTACCGAATGATCAAGTCTTTGGCAGTTAATATGTTACCGGTAGCAATTTCAATATCACATAAACGAAGAAGTAACTTAACGCATACACTGCGTTCAGTTCTTGGCAAAGCCTTTCGTAAAACATTGCGAGCTTTATTGATCTTTCCGTGTTGAGTGCAAAAATTGGCGTACTTCAAAACAATATTTTGATTATTGCCTGTATCAAGCATAGACCTTTCATAAAGCTGAGTAACATAATCAAAGGGGTATTTAAGTTCGACTGCGTTCAAGTAATTATCCCAATTCTCTAACTGATTGAAGGAAGCAGAACCTAGTTTGTGAGTAAGCAAATCGGTCGTGAGAAGTCTTTCATAAGAGAATAATTCATAACTATTTGCTTGGTTCACAACGTATGCATCAGCTAAAAGCTTTTCGATGGCTTCATGAATTAGCTTTTTATTATTTTGAAACCGAATTTTCAAATCTTTAAGATTTGATGGATGCATAAACCATGAAAGATCCTCCATTGTCGAGTTGGATGGAGACATAAATTCCATGACCTTTTCAAATGCAGCCGAGTAGTTGTACATTGGGATTTCCAACATAAAGCGAAGCAAAAATATTGACTTCTTCCTAAAATGATTCTCTCTATCGGCATAAGTATCCAAGAATTGAAGATAAAGTTCATAGAACTCATAACTTTGGTAATGAAACCCAATCTTGAAACGAGCAGTCTCAAATAGCTGCAACAATTGATGAACATCGCTCGTGAGAGTTTCAATTTTGAATTTTAGGTAAGCAACCCATAAAGTAACATCATGGCCACCTAGTTGAAGAGCCCTTGTGAAAATCAGCTCTGCTCTATCATTGTGATTTAGTTTTCTTTCCCAAAGAGCATATGCCATCCAGTATTTCAATAAGAAGGGGAACTTTTCGAGGATTGCTTCATACGATTTTCTCAAGTTGTGAATCTCGACATGGTTCAGAGTCTTGTTGATTAGTCCACTTTGCGATTCGGCACCATGCACTAAGCTTTGCCAGGACTTAAAGTCATGAGGATCTTTGAGCAAAGCAAGCGATATAGAGTTCCAATCTTCGGGTTGTTCCACCATGGTGTGTTTTTGTCTTTAAAATTGGTGAGAGACGCGAGCCTTACGCTGTTGATGAAAGATGGGGCAGGGCGCACAAAATACATGCAGTGAAGCATCGGCTACCTCGCTCCATTGCAATTTTTGCATGCCACGTTTTACAAGTGAAAGTTATTGCACAAGAATTAGGAAGGACCATTTACAGATACAAATAAAGAAGGATCATAATTTGGGAGACATTTGTTTAATGCGGTAGATAGGTGTAACAAACGTAAGAAAAAAAATAGAACAAAAAAAAAAGGAAGGGAAAAGCAGCATTTTTGGCAACGCATGAGCATCATCACACATTCTAAACTTCCATAATACCATGAGGTTAGATTGATAAACGATTTACAAAATTACTTACGATATAAAACCCAAGCCAAGGCCTCAAAATAGGTTACTAGTGGAAGATATATTAGCATATACAACTAAAAATGGGCCGAAGTTTATTAAGATCCTCGAACATCAGAATCAGTAAAAAGTAGATGGAGCAGTGTACTGGTACAAGTTCTTGGACTTTTGAACTCTGTGTGGCAATGGGAACTTCAAGTCCTTGGACAAGAATTGCTTGACGTATTGTCTCTTGACGTCGTCGGTCTTCTCCAACTCAACAACCTTCAAAATGTGGATGTTTCTAAATCTGGCTCTGTGTCTAGCAGCCAAATCTTGGTACATGGTCTCAACGGCACCGACTCTGGTGACGTCTCTGTATTCCTTGTACATGTTGTGGATACCAGATCTAGACTCGTATCTGATCCAGACACCGAAAGTCTTGACCTTGGTTGGGGTCTTCTCGGAGATGGTGTTGATGGAGACAATCTCACCGGAAGCCTTCTTGGCCTTGTACAACTTTTGCAAGAAGTACCAGTAACGAGACTTGGCAACAACAGTGTTAGGAGCAAAGATTCTCATTCTGAACAACTTTGGCTCTGGCACGTTCTCGGTAGGGAGACGACGGCCGATAATCTGGTACTCGTTCAATCTAGACATCTTACATTGTTAGTAATTCATGTTTGGTGGACATCTCGTAGAGAAATAATGGGCATCTGTATCCTCAAAAGGTGTATATGAAATTTGATATTTCGTGGCCAATAAATACGGCATTTCCTATGAGATGTATGCATAAGAAGGAATGAAAATGCCTTTTGATTGTTATCATTTTTAAAAGGGACGAGATAAAGGTTATGGCTCCAGTTTTACATACCTTGTTCTTGAGTTGGCTAAGTGTTCAAACAGAAGAAAAAGTTTGGGAACTTCAGAAAGCTAAGACGTCTGATGTCGCACACTCGTTGCGAAAATTTTCACAGCTACTGGCATACAGGACAAAGGGCCTACTGGGGAAAAATGTCGCTCCAAATGTCGAGGCTGGGGAAATGTCGCACTGGAGTTCCTGGTTTTGGCCGCGAGGGCCCATGTGATTATCAGGGTTTTAGCCCTAATGTGAACCACGTGATTTAATTTACGCAAAAACATCAACAAGCGTTTATTAATTGGTCTCATCAGTTCCAAAAATTAGTTTTACAGATTTCGCCGAATTTTAGAAGGTGTGTGATGAAATATGTAATTATTTAACTCTTTTGATTTTACTTTCCGAGCCCAGGTTTTTCTTGGTCATTCTCTCCTTCTTGGCATGAGCTCCAGATTCCGTCTTCAAGAAGTAGTCGAACCATGTGAAAGAGCTCGCGTAATTCCCAATGAAGTAGTGATGATGCAAATCATGATGACGGGCTCCTGCCCAAAATGGCACAAAATGGTGCAAGGACCAAGGGAAGTCGTATCCAGAATGCGAGTCGACTGCTTGAAATAATCTTAAAACAATCCAGCACGAAATTGTAAACAAATGCAACACTGGAAGCTCGAGGTTGGGGTAAGTTGCAGCCATCCACGCATATGCGATAGGAAATCCAATGGTTCCGACACCCAAAGCCATAACCTCAGCAGGATGAGCATATTCAGCAGCAAATCCAAAAGGTGCTGCATATTTATGATGTTGTTTATGAATATTCTTATAAAACCAACCGAAGTGGAATAAGCGATGAAAGCAATAATGCCACAAGTCCTCAAAGAAGAAAAAGACGGCAATTTGCGATGCCATGACTGAGAATGAGGGGAAAGGTACCTCCGTAGAAATCTTGAGTGTCGAGCAGAGAGGATGGAAGAGCCAAATTGGAAGAGCTTCGACTAGAAAATGAGACTTCAACACAGATTTGAAACATTCCCATTGTTCTTTATTGGAGGGAATCTTATCCGGCTGGATTTTCCATCTATTGAAAAATGGAATCTGGTCGATAATAAACCATGGTATACACCTGCCGAAGTATGTTATTTCATGGACCAAAAAAAATAAAAGTCCCGTAGCCAAAAGATCATTTTCGAAGTACAGGTACCATGCGGCCCAAAGGCTCTCGACAAAATTCAAGGATTGTTCTTGCGTGGAATTTCCGATATTTCCAAAAACCATCATCAATTGAATTATTTATCTTGATGATTGAAACAAAAGACACAGAGAAAACAATTTATATAAATAGAAGCAACTTACTTGACTTTGGTTTATTTAATCAACTCCACTGTATGCACTACATCGAAATATCAGCCCACAAGCCGGTCCTGCCTAAGAGGTGCCATCACGCCACTGTTCAATTAAACGACGATGCACGTACTAGAGCGATCGTATAATCGTACTCGTATAGACACTATATACCACTTTATCAAACGCTTTTCTTCTTTTCTCGCTTAAAATATTCTTCGGTTCGTGTATCTTCTAGATACATTGCTACGGCCTCTGTATTTTGAATTTCAAGTGTAATCACGTGATCATAACGGATTAACACGTGAGTTTTCATTGAATAATAGTCTAATGCTTTCATTTCGTGCACACAATGAATTAGCGGGATGTTGAAGGAAGACCATCTCATGATCCCTTGAAGCAGTTCGTAAGTTGATTGTATTTAAGCTATTTAGAAATGACAGAGGGGGGCTTTTAGCAAAATTAGTACCTTTTAATTTTATTTTTCTATGTATGGAATTGAAAGTTTTTGTTTACACAACTCTCTCCTTTGGCAAGATATCAACAAGCAAAGACTTCTTAATGTCCCCCAAGTTCAAACCGTTGTTAGCCTTGTAGGTTTCGATGTTGCTGAAGAATTTGTCAAACAAGAAGCTGGTGTCCAATGGACCACCCTTGGCTTCAGGATGGAACTGGGTGGAGAAAATAGGCTTGGTCTTGTGTTGCATACCTTCGTTCGACAAGTCGTTCAAGTTGGTGAAGTAAGGAACCCATTCAGATGGCAAGGTAGAGGCGTCAACAGCATATCCATGGTTTTGAGAGGTGATGTGGCATTTTCCAGAAAGCAAATCCAAGGCGGGAATGTTGTGAGCCCTGTTACCGTACTTCAACTTGATAGTGGTGGCGCCAGAAGCCAAGGCCAACAACTGATGACCCAAGCAGATACCGAAAATTGGCAAGTCTTCATTTTGTTCCATGACGTTCTTAAGACTCTGGATAGTTGGGGCACAGTGAGTTGGGTCACCAGGGCCGTTAGAAATGAAGATACCATCGAACTTGTTAGCAATCTTTTCAATTGGGTAGTCGTATGGGAAAACTGTCAAGGAAGCACCCCTTTGAACAAGACATCTCAAGATGTTTTCCTTGGCACCACAGTCAAAAACAGCAACGTGGTATCCTTTGTCATACTTGTCCGGACAAGAAACGTGGAATGGGGCCTTTGTGGTCACCTTGCTAACCAAGTTAACAGCACCTGGGTCCTCGAAAGCAGCATCCTCATCAGCATCGTACTCTTCGCCAATTGTAATCTTGGCCAACGAAGAACCTTTGTCTCTCAAGTAGGTAACCAATTGTCTGGTGTCAACACCAGTAATAGCAGCAACACCAGATCTTTGACACCATTGTTGAAGAGACTCCACAGCAGTCCAGTGTGAGTATTGCATAGCAACATCAGCCACGACGATACCAATACACTGGACCAGTGAAGACTCAAGATACTTCAAAAGGTTGTACTCATCCTTAGCAGTAGAAGAAGGGACACCGTAGTTACCAATCAAAGGCTGGGTGAAACACAAAATCTGGCCCTTATAAGATGGATCAGTCATGGATTCCGGGTATCCTACCAAAGAAGTGGTGAAAACAGCCTCACCACTAATGTTTTTGTTGGCACCGAAAGAGTAGCCACTGAAAACAGGGCCGTTCTTAAGAGTGAGAGTGGCTCTGTCCAACAGTGACGTGCTAGAGAAAGTACTCGATTTATTGGTTGCCAATGTGCGCTTAAAAGCGGATCCAAGAGCAAGGTTTCTGCCAAACTTGCTAAGCATCTTTATTTATTATTTGACCTTTATAATAATCCCTGGAGAATATGGAAAAGAAAAGAAGACATATATGAGTTTGAAAATTCTGACTCAAAGATAACCCACCGCGGCATCGACAGACGGTTACCGCATCGGGAAGGCGCGCGAAAACTTTTATGACCAATCAAATTTGAGGCGGCGGTGACATCATAGACTCTGGCCCAATGACTAATTCCAAGCTCGCGAGTCTTCTTACTCATACCGGGCGGCAAATCAACAGGAAAAAACACACAAGAAAAAAAAGCAAAACGATTGATTTGATGATTCGTTGGATGAAAAAATCGCTCACATTAGACCGTAATGTATTTTTCATTACAGCAATGCCCCAACTCCAAAATCTGATCATTTGATCCGATTTTTATGAGAACAATTCAATTCCAAATGAAGTAGCAGTAATAGTACATACACCGTAATGCTTTTCCCACCTATACTTGCTCTGTTGACGCACATTGTTGCAATAGGTCAACATGCGCTTGCATTGGGTATAATTTTGGCAATGAAATTCCATCTTCATCAATAGGCTCGTAAAACTTTCCAAAAGTTCCTCAAACATTTGCAGCTTGTTACTTCGTCGAAGCATATGCATGTCTAGGTGCATAAAATTAGACCATTCTATTTGTTTGATGATATCAAAAACTTAAGAACACCATGTATGTTTTTGTTAACTATAATTGTTTGTGATCAAGACCCGCCACTGATCACTTACCTCATTAGAAGAGAAAATAAAACACACATCACCCGTTGCAGGGGTTCGAGTTTTAGGCAGTCATCTCGGCCCCGCAATAAGACTACTAGTTAAAATTATTTCAGAAATTCATTTTTCTTGGAATATTTGGGATACATAAGTCCCACCAATCAACCAACAAGAACGGGAACCAGGAGTCTGATTACATTTTGGGAGTCCTCGCCTCCTTTAAATTTAACCAAAACCTGAATTGCATAGAGTCTACCAACAAGACAACTTTGAAAACTAGGAGGAAGCGTAATATTGTTTTTGTTTGTGATTTTTATGGGGACGTTCAAGGACTTAGACCAAAGTATGGTATCAAAATCAACCTTTTCGCCATGCCAATCATCATTTCCAAACATGGGAGACGCGTGGATGTTTTGAAAATATTCTTTGATTGTATCTTTCTTGATCCCCATCTTACTAAGACCCTTCAAATAGGAATATGTGTTTTGCGAAATGTATGTCTTCGTTTCCCTCAAGAAAGATATGTAGTGATTCACAGTATCCTTCAATTTCAGCAAGTTTTGTTTGGTGATCTCCACATCATCGTGTTGAATGAGTGCACCAGAAACATGTGGTTTTGTGTAGAAGAAATCATGCTCAAATGACAAAGGAATTGGGTAATCCGTACGAAATGACCATGCAACGACTTCAAAATCAACCAGTGATATGATTGGCGGTTTAGTGGTATCTGAAGATGTCTTGAAGTGAAGCTCGATATCCAATTCAGTGATCACGCTGCTCTCATTACGGTTGTAAAGCTCCAGCATATAACTATTAACAGGATGAAGCAGAGGCGACTCAATTTTTGACGGGGCAGACGGGAGAGATGCAGCGGCTCTCTTTCCATCGTTATACTTTTGAATCAACTTTGGAGAGCCATACGGTAATACCTTATCAGGAACAACCACAGAAAGCATCATTTCTCCTATTTTGGTTGTGGTCAGTAGCAAACGCTTTTTCTTCTTGGCATATATGTCGACACTTTCATTAGAAAACACAGTCTTGTTTGCCTCCATGCGTCTTATTGTTTCTTCCGAGAAATAATGGGGGCTACCATTTGTTTTTGCTGGCTGAATCTCATGGCTAAAATCAAAACTCACACGATTCTGAATCAAATGCTTCCGCTTGAGCTCGTCACCGGAATATTCCCTCTTGTCGAGCGCAGACTGTATCTCCTGCTCTATGGTTAAGTTCATGCGCTCAATAAATTGCCATGTCTGTTTCTTAGCAAGTCTTGAATAGAGAACACCATCTATACCAACAGTCTCGAAAGTGTCATATCCAAAAAGACTATACGCTTTGCTATCTATTGACACCTGAGCCCGTATATCGGGGATATACCTCAAAAAGAACTTTGCACTTTGAGACACGACATATTTCAGCGTATCAGCAGGATCGTTGATATCATGGGTAGAAAAAGGAACCCGCTGGTCCTTTGTGTGCAATTTATCAATGAACTTTGCCTCTATCGCATAGGAGACACTTACGTCATCGAAGGGGTAATCCCTAACCTTAATAGGCGAGCCACGGGAGTTTAAAAAACCATATCCAAGGGCCTTGTTGACTTCAATCGTGCTTGCTCTTTTGTAAAAAGCAGTACCATCGAGACCAAAAGAGGGCGGTGTCATGGTGTGTCTCAATACACCATGTGGGCACGTGTTGTCGAGGAGCATTTCGGGGAATTTGAACATCACAAATTTCTTATATCTTTCCTTTGGCTTAAAAATACGATCGTTGGGCAAGCCGATAAGACAACCGTCCGTTTGATCCCGAGACATATAGTCGTACTCTATACCCGCAGAGCTCGGGATTGGGGCATCGTTGAAACTGGCATTCAAGTCATACATCTTGAGAAGCTTTTTTTGTAAGATTGTCTGAGGCTTCAAAACGTTGCCCTTCATCTCTGCATATACGGCTTTCACGGTACACTCCAAACTAACAGTAAAAATCCCAAAGTCAACGTCAGCGTCCAGGTTATTTGTAATTATCACATATCCGTGCACAACGTCTCCACTAGAGTATTCCTTTAGTTTAGTTTCCAATTCGCATGGACTATGAGGAGTGGGCACGTCCTTAGTGACGTATATCTCAATCGTCAACGGCGATGATTTTGCATGTGGGAGCATATCTATATTATCGAGCACTGAGTTTCCATAACTTTCATGTGTCAAGACGCCAGGAGTAGCGGGAGTTCTACTTCGGTGCCGTGATTGAGAACCTTCGGAATGAGAAGATTGTGCATTCACTGGATCCCGCAGTCTAGATCTCCGCTGCAAACCTTCCTCGAGATCGTTATCAGAGAAAAGGTACCGGCCTTCGTAGCTATTATTGTCATCGTTATCGTCATCACTATCTTCGTCATCCACAGTAAGTGCCGCCAAGTTTCTGGATGCTGCATCAAGCACATTCTGAGTATCTGATACAGGTGTCAGTTCCGACAGGGTTGGTTGCGGCGCACGTGACACGTCATCGTAAACAGGCGGGTTGCCCAAACTATCTTCGTCGAACTCAAAGTCGTTTCTTTTCAAGATCGACTGAAACATTTGGAACGAGGGGAGAATATCGAAAAACTCGGTGCGAGTATCGGAAGAAACTGCGGACAAGTTGAGGCTCAGTCCACCTAATCTATCAATGTGCCTCTGCAAATGCTGCGCCGGTTGATAAGGCTGGTTTTTTTTATTACCACTCAAAGGCATATTCTGTAATCTGCTTGCAGGTGATGGGGAAGTGATCGGAGTTAAGCTGGGGGATGAATCCGACAATTGCACATCTTCGTATGTGGGAGGATCCGCAGGAGGACGCAGAGACTTTGACAGCCGTTTGCCAAACGTCATTGGAGTACAGAAAGAAAGTTGAGCGTTTAGTAATAAAATAAAAAAAATTAAATACAGGGGAGGTGTAGCAGTCTGCCGAGACGATAGATAATGAACCCTACCGAAGAAGAGCGCTGGGGATTTGACGCTTATTCTATATGCAGTAAAACCGACGGTCTAAATGAACGCGGACGCATTGCCGATCGGTGAATGATTATAACCTACAGAATTCTATGATTGGTGGCGTGTATTAAACGAAAAAAAAAAAAAAAAAAGAAAAGAAAAGAAGATACTGTTAGCTTTTGGTTAGTATCCGAGTGTCTAATATCAACAGGTGAAGAATAAAAGAAAAATTGTAAAGAATCAGACTGACATGCAAATCGTATTAAGTTTTGGAGTATCATGGGATATCAAAAACGCTTAGTAACATCACGAAAATTTATCTTCCGGTTTTGAAATTGCACATACCTTACACTGTTAGTAAAGAGTTCGTTGTCATGTTCCTCTCTTTAAATCCCTTGGCAAAGTATAGTTCAGGAACCACGGCCGGTCAAGGCCGAGTGTATCATCAAGGTGCGGCGATTACAAGTCACCGCAAACAGTAGACCGTCGTGAAAAAGTGGTAGATCATCATAAACTATGCAAGGACTTTTAAAGATGAATGAGGAGAAAAGTTGAACCACGACTGTATTGGTTCTTGTAATTTGATAAACATACCTTTGAAATAAGTAAGACCGCCATTCAGCCGAATCCCCAGCTCCCATTCTCGATGCAACACAAGTTATCAGACATAAAATATCTATCTTCTTTCTCGTGAGAGTCGGACATATGCTTGTCTGTATTTGATATCATCTTTTAACTTCGAAGCACTGACAACAGTAGCAAAGGAAATGGCAAATGCCAGCCAGGCTGTTGAGAACAGCACGGAACACCTCGTGAAAAAGTCTTCATATCCTAAGACTGTTAATAATTGCGCTTTGAAATTAGCTGCTTATGCGAATTCACAAAGATGATTCAGAAAGGCATGAATGGTATTAAAAAATGGTTGTCATCTACGGGAAACCCGATTCAGACTCGTCATCTAGAAAATCATCATATAATCTTTGATGTAATTAGCCACGACTGTAACATACAAGTTAATTGAATTCCTTCTTTGTTAGAATTTCTGAACAAAAAAATCGTTTTAGGGTTAAATGTTCAATCAGTTTGAGTGGGTTTCTGAGGCCCACCGTTATGCGTTGTCACTCATAAATTATTCAGTGCCCAGTGCAATACTTCCTCCTTGAACATTAAGGTTGCGAGAACATACCTGAATGGTTAGTAAATAAATCTTTAGATTTGATTGTCATTTCAGAAATAATGCAAAAACTTATAATCCTTAAAAATTTCAGTTGGTAATTCCAGCTTTGTTTTTGTTGTATCATCATTAAGACGATCTTGTCGCGTATGTGACAAGAGCTATGGAGTGAACATACTCAGTGAAGGTTTGGTCTAAACATGTTAGTATGATGTTTTTTTTACTAATTTTTTTTTTCGTGGCCATAAGTTGGATAGAATAAATGATTGCTCAGTAAGCTTAATAATGTTGTGATCATTCTCAAAAGTCACAAACTCTAGTTTGAATTGATTATTTGGATCATCACTGAATCATTTTGTCTCGAAGAAGTAAATGAAAAAACATACAAATTATTTGCCTAAGAAGCGGTGTAGTGTTTTACTGGACAAAAAATTCTTCGCTCGTTTCGCGGACATTTTATAAGAAATTTGCGTGGGTGCGGGTAACCAACGCTTAAAGGGGATGTATGCCGGACTGTGTGGGCAAGCTTCAGTGGACCACAAAATTGAATATTATGAATAAAATGTGCTATTTACTTATTTATTTTGGAGGATTTTCCGGATTCTGCTGAAAGTTTTGGTTCGTACCTGGCATAAATATTGGGGGAACCGCCATCATGGGCATCATGGGAAATGGTGGCATTCCCGTCATGGGCATCATAGGGTTTGCTGGTAATTCGCGTCTTTTACTAGGGTTCTCCTCATCTAGGGCTTCTGTTGATGCGCGTTTCACCGAGGCGGGATCTTGTAGACCAAGCAGGCTAATATAATCTTTAAGTTCGTTCTCAAAAGACTCGTTTTCAATAAGCGAATCAATGAATACATCTTCCTTACCACAGTTGGGACAATGAAAGTCGTTTTCAATCAAAGTTTCTTCTAACTCGGACTGATTGTAGTTAAAGTTCTTCAATTTCTTAAGTGCACTCTTATCTTGACAGCATGTTGTCATTCTAATTGGAGCCTTAAGAACTTGAGGTTCTGAGGAAAGAGGATTTAAAAATTCCGTACGATTATCAGCAACTGCTCTATTAGTAACATCTTGTTCAAATTGCCGTTGTGCTTTTAAAGCAGCGCTTTGTTGTTTTTCCTGATACAGTGCCCATGTTTTAGAGTCGGCGAAGGTCATGACATAGTCACCATCTTCCGTTATCATGTAAGTATTTCCCTGTGCATCAACCAAGTCACCGTTCTCATCGGTGTGAATCCCACTGTCGTTGCTTTCCGGGTTTTGAAGCCTGTACTCGACTGTCTCTTTCGAGATTGTTTTCATATAACTTTTAGGGATACCGGTGGTTTTCTTGATTTTTTTGCCCTCGAAGTTAGGGTCCGAGTTTGTAGGACAGTTTTTGATCCAGTGATCCTTGCCTCCACACCTGTAACAGACATATCCTGGAGGGGGTAGATCTTCTACCCCAGATTTGAAGTGAACAACTTTATGTTGTGAGAGTTCATCCTGCGCTTGTGCCCATACATTCGACTGATTTTCAAACATCAATTTGATTCTGTCTTCTTCACTGATGTTCTCATCAAGAGCAACTTCGGGTTTGAGTGCAGGTGCTTTTTGAACTGCAGCTGCCTGTGGCTTGAATTTAGTGACTCTTGGTTTTCCCGAAACATAACGAGCAGCGGACTGGGAACGCCCATTAAATACAGAGACAGGTGATCTTTTCGCAAGAACAAAAGTGGATCTGGGAATGACATCTTGGTCATTTTCGTATTCTAAATCTGCTTGTTCCAGATGGAAAAGTCGGAGCATGAAGTCCAGGCCCTGGCCAAGCAGGTTTTGCGTGATTATTTCATGTTTGAGGTCGAATACATTGATTCCCGTACCATCAAAGTATATGGTAGATTGGTTTTTCTGATGCAAGAAGCGATAAAATATGGTCGAAGACATATCTCCTAGATAATAGTGCTGTGCTTTACAAGAATCTCAAGTATACTTCGCACACATTAGAAATGTGCGCGCCAGAAACTTGGCAGCGTAATGAGTATTTCCTGATGAACATGAAGTATATATGGTTCATATAATTAATCCTACAGTGAGGATATAAAGAAAAAGACCTTCTGATAAGAAATATTTCCTTATTTCTTTCTTTGGTATATTATTATACAAAATTTTACATCCCCAATTCATGTATATAATCACCTGTCGTAAAGTATTTTCCACTCAACCAAATCGATGGCTGGTGCCTGGTGGGATTTGATCGTAACCCGTACACCAAGCACCCACGAAAAAACAAAACGATGCAAACCCAGTAGGAGCACAAATCAGCTTATTATCACTTATCAGTATGAAGCCATTCACGGTGTCCCACATTGTTGGGTATGATTCCCATCTACCTATCAAACAAGTGAGACTTCCGCTCAAGTACTTGCCGGGCTCATCCGAGAAAGATGCCACTGAAGCTTATACAAGTAGTTGCTTGGGTCATAGCGAGTTTATTGATGTCTCGTCACAAAGTGGTCATTTTTTTCTGCTTGTGCAGGCTGGGCTTACCAAAGATATGAAGCGTTTAAGATTGACTCCAATTCTCATGGATGAGGCAACTTCCTTGGGCGTGCAGTTCCAGGCATTGGAATTTCTGTTACCTCATCCAATTATTGGTAAAGGTACATTCACACATACTTTTGTTCCTCTGTCGACGGATGACGAGCCTTGTATCATCATTGATATCATAGACGAAAGTTTTCTTTTGATGACTTTGAGAATTGAACTTAGTGACTTTCTTATGGGTAATGGTAGGAACAGATTGCTTTTAGACACCCACAATGAATGGGTCAATATCTCTGTTCCATACTCATTTGAGTTACGGTCATCGCCATTTTTGATGAAAGCATTGGATGCTTCCAACCTTATTGTGTCGATGAATGATGGTGGCCTCTTACATTTTCAAAGAAACGAACCATTGTCTTCTTTTGATATTTATAATTTCAGCGATATTACTCCGTTAGTTTCCCTCAATTTTGTTGGCAGTCTTTTTTCGAGCTCTAGTAACTCTGACACTGTTGTGGGTGGTCTTTCATGTAATGCGGTGGTGGATGTCGCTCAGTTGAATAGTGATGAATTTGTCACTTTGAGTTTGAACAAAGCCGTCAAAACTTACAACATCAAGTCTCATAAGCAAACCACACAATGCAATGATGTGGCGGTATCAAAGACTCATTCTGAGTGGTTGACAAACGTGCCCAACAAGTATTTTCAAAAACACGTTCACCTGTTCCAAAAAAGCTTGTCTTTAATGTTACCAGCTGAAGAACACATGGGGGACAATGAAAATCCATCTTACGGTGTTGGTACTTGGGACATCTCCAGGGGAAAACTCGAGAAATTCGATACCATCAGTTTAGAGAACGACAACGAAGCTTCCCGCAGCTCAAACAATGACCCGAAGGGTTTGAAAATTCAAGATTTTCAAATCGTTGAGGGTGAGGATACTGTCCAGTACTATGTGCTCTACAAGTCCAATACCTACAGTGAAGTTGTTTGCTTCCATCAAGCCAAGAGTACTAAAAACCTCACTCTAATAATCAAGTCCATCCCACAGCAGGTATCCGTGTTTGCTGAACTAAGCAGCCACCAGAATAACGAGTACTATTTGAATGCCGTTTTCAATTCAGGTATGTGTGACAGACGTATGGTGACTTCTGCTCTCGAGATCTTTCTTCAAAACTCAGAACAACAACTTCCTGTGAACGATAGCTCGTCGTTACGTCAAAAAGTGTCGTCCACTATTGCACTTGTGAGTAAGGCAAAGGGAATTTCTGAAAGCTCCGCGTGGTACAAATTTGCTCTCATTTGTCTTGAGTTCAAAAGATCCAGTCAAGAAGCCTTATCGATCGCCGTTCAAAGTGACTTTATAATGTGTTCGGAGGTGAATGGTGTTGGCGTTTACAGAGAGGCACATCCTTCAGAGATTAATTTCCATCACGGCTCGAATGATAAGCTCACTCAGTTGATAAACTCTGTGTCGACGAAATTGTCAGTCAAAACTTTCAAGCGCATTTTAGAAGAGGTAGGATCGCTTACTTCGGTTGATATATCGAAATCTGGAGAGTTAGCTTCCAAGTATCTCAGTGGTAAAATTTCCAACGAAGAAATCGGCTTTTTGATGGGTCAATTGGAGTCTATACCTAATGTGGTTGAACAAATTAAATCTCTTATTCAGGTGTCCAATGCATTTGAAGATTCGAGAGAAGACGACATCTTACCTGCTGCTGGCGAGGGCGTTGGTTTGTTTTCGATGCTTTTAACAGTTGACGTGTTTGAATCGATAAGGAAATGCCATGAAGCCGTTCTTGTCAATCTTCTCGTTCTATTGTTGCTTTGTGAACTGAATAATGAAATCATTGGATTTATGAACAAGATTATAAACAAGCTCAAGATTTACAACCTAATGTCGCAGATCTTCAACGTTTGTTTTTCGTCGACCAGCTCTTCGAGCCCCATTGAACATTCTTCGGTTTCTCTTAAAGAAAACTCCTTATTTTGGAGGGTTGCTGTGAGAAAGGACAGAACACTTCATCACATTATTCAAAGAAAGACGTATCCTTTAGCGTTTGATTATTACACGAACCAAGCCTTGGGTCAAAATAGTGATGAAACAATCTTTGAGGCGGTCATTGACTTGTTAAACCGGAACGAGCATCAAGTGGTGGTAAACGAATTCGTGCCGAAGATGAATGAGACAATGCCTCTCAATACATTCTTAGCAGGAATCACCTTCTTGCTCAACGGAAAATATGATTTGTTCTATGAGAAGCTCACTGACTATACACTTTTCAAGCACGTGAATAACGAGCCAACGCAGACAATTCTAGTCAAGAACTTAGAAGGAAATCAATCTGTGCGCGACTTCTTGACCGGAATTTTTATTGGTAATTCTGAGGATGTTGTCGTTAATTCAAATTATTATCATCAGCTATCGCAGCTTGTGAAAAGAACCGAAAGGACTATCGGTGGAGGAAGGTACTACAATCCGGCCAATTCACCACATAAACAATACTTGCTCGAAATGGCTCTTAATTTGGAGATGAGTGCCATTGATATTCTCAAAGAATCATCTTCGTCAACAGCCTACGACTATCTTGCCGGTTTGTTTCTTCGCAGTCATTTCGATATTGCTCTTGATGTCCAAAATTTTGATAAAGCAGCCATCAGTCTTTCAAGTTTGAAGCCAATTTCTAGTAAGGGTGACTTTAAGCTTTATTTTACGAAGCTCATGACTAATTTGATTAAGTATCACGAGTACGAAAGGCTTTTCACTCCAGGAAAGAGTAGCGTGTATTCGGAAAATTATCTTTTGGTGGATTCAATCTTGCTTGAGCTTGCCAACGAAGATCTTGTGCTTTCCAACTCCTTGAAATGTTACGAATTGCTTTATTCATGGAGACTTCTCGGACCTGCTCCAGCCGATATCCAAAATAATTTGCTTGTCGACAAAAGAGGTGCAGCAGAAGCATTGTACATTTTCATCACTAGATTCCAGATTGAAAAAGAAGCCCTAAGAAGTGACAGTGAACTGTCTGCAGACTTTCAACAATTTAAATTGAAAATTTTGGAGATGTACAAGATCATTTTGACCACGTTGAATACATTTAGTCTTGAAGATGATAGATGGATTCGAAATAAGGGTGGTAACAAAACATCGAGCATTATAACATTAAAGGAATTAAAAGTGGAATACTACCGGTGGTTAAAAGAGCTTGAAAGTGATTTTTCGGAAAACTAACTATATATGTCCATGAATGAATTTGCTTATCCCATATTAGCCTTCATATTACCACTTCCCTTTGGATTATCATCCTTCCAATCGTCCCACTCACGTTTACGGTACTCTTCGTCACTATCATCTGTTTGATCATCACTGTCATTAGTAGAATCCTTTGGCTCGCTGTTGAGCATTTTTCCATTAGCCAATTCGTAGTCCAAATATTCCTCAACTGACATGGACGGTAAAACTTGTCCCGTACCAAACACGTCACGTCTAAGTTTTTGTTTATTATTCGTAATGACAAACGGCTGAAGGATCTTTCCCAGTTTGTCGATCAAGTCTCTCACTTCTTTGTGCTTTGTTGGATTAGCTTCCAAACGAGGGGTATATTCAAAAGCATCGGTCTTGGTTCTGGTACTTTGTCTTAGATCTTCATTAGCCAGCGAACGGTAATTTTCCGCATTGTCTAGAACCTGAAGCTCCATTGCAATTAGTTCCAAATCTCTGAATGCATAAACCGAGAATAATTTCAACTGATCAATATATAGAGAACGGACAATATCCTCATCCATTTTCTGGAGTATATCCTCGTCTGCATCGTCAACTGATTGATCTCCATATCTTGCATAAAATTCATCTAGAGTAGCTAATTTCCCCTTAAGTTCCTTTTCCTTTTTGAAGTTTGCGATTTTGCTAGCTCTCCTCAGAGTTGGGTCGCCTGTTGCTGCAATAATATCCTCGTTAGACGGGTTGTATGACTTCTTAAAAGAATTGAGAGTACTTCTCTGTTCAGTAGACAAAATATGTTGAAATGAATCGAGTTGGGTCAAAAACTCTAAGAGTTTCACTTTCGACTTTTTCAAGTTGATTGGTTTGAAGATTAAACGGTCAATAGAGCTTGAAGAAAAGCTGTGATTGGAATCAGTCAAGAGTTTCAGGTACAAAGCCGCTTCATAATACGGTAGAGTGGCAAAAGGTAAATAAGAAGTATTTATTTCTCCCAAATTTTCATTGCTACTAAACAAAGCAAGACTCCTGACAATTGCTTGAAGAGTATTGAGTTGTTTCACAGCATCATGCACGGTTTTCTGAAATTCCTCAGAGTCTTGCCTGGCAGGTGATTGCTCAATCGCATTGACACTTTTGACTATCAAATTGAACTGCTGCCTCACTGTGAGTTCACCCCTTTCCAGAGACATTTTTTATAATATTATGAGAAATGAAAGAATAGTTGAATATAAGATTCGCGAATTATTCAAGTCCACACACTAGTCAAAATCTCGATCTAATGTCTTGATCAGCTTTTGTTTCGCACTGATCCACCAGTACACCACTGTAGAATTCCAAACGAGAGGCGATCACATCAAACATCTTTCTTGCTTGGGCATTCAAGTTCTTTGTAATTCTTCGTCCTTGTGCCAAAAATGAGCTCGCCTGCCTACTATGAACTCTACAGAAGAAGTGCCATTGGCAGTGCCTTGGCAGATGCTCTCGACACGTTGATTAGTGACGAAAAAATACAGCCACAGCTTGCGATGAGAATCTTAAACAACTTCGACCGGATCATTTCCGAAAGTTTGAAAGCAGAGAGGGGATTGTGCAAATCGAAGATCTCGTTTAAAGGTGACTTGCATACTTACAGATTCTGTGACGATGTGTGGACGTTTATAATCAAGAATGTAGCCATAAAAATGACCGATGTGTCTAACAATGACGGCAACGATAGCGAGCTCACGGCGGAAAAATTCAAGATTGTGGCCTGCAATTCTCGAAAGGCCGGCGAGTTGTAAGAATCTTGGGAACAAGGGGTTTGGGCACTATTTATAAGGGAATATCTGGAATATCCCTCGCCAAATTATTATTATATCTGATGAAGTTTTGTTTAAAGAATGTCGAGGCTAGTAAATGAATATATTTTATGAATTAATTATGAAAATGCGACAGATGTAGTGCTTATCACGGCTTTTTCTATATCTAAAATCAATTTATTCAATCTTTACTTATCTAAAACATTATTTGATTTGTATTCTCACAAACCGGTCCACACTTTCTCCTTCTTGACCGTGAAGTTAGACCTCAATTCAATATCATCTGAGCTGGAACCGACTTGTACTTCATACTCTCCACCTTCTAAGTTCCACCTACTCAAGTACTCATCATAATAGGATGCTGAATCTTTCAAAGAGAGTTTAAAACTTACGGATTTTTTCGACCCGGCCTCCACTTGAACCTTTTCGAATCCTTTCAACTCTTTAATTGGCCTGTCGACATGTAAGCCTTGAGGTGCCACATACAACTGAACTGTCTCAGCTCCGTCGTATTCTCCAGTATTTTTAATGCTCAAAGTAGCCAGCAACTCATCTTTTTCCTCATCAATATGAATTTCCAAATCAGAAAACTCAAAGGTCGAGTACGATTTGCCATAACCAAATGGGAATGCGACCCTTCTTTGCATTTTCTCGTAAAATCTGTAGCCCACATAGATGTCCTCACCATAAAGTACTCTTCCTCTCACGGTTTTGAAGTTAAGAAATGTAGGGTTGTCGATGTTCTTGATGGGCCAGGTTAAAGCCAATTTTCCACTTGGGTTAACATCTCCAAACAAAACATTTGCAATAGCATTTCCACTCTCGGAACCACCATACCATGCATGAACAAGCGTTTTTGCATCCAGCAACCAAGGCATTTCAACTGGAGTACCCGACTGGTTGATAATAACCGTACGAGGGTTTGCCTTCAAAACGGCCTTTACTAACTCATTGGTATTTGGTGGCAAATCCATATTTGGTCTGTCAAACCCTTCAGCTTCCCATTCAAGATTCAATCCAATGGCCAATACAACCTTATCAACACTCTTTGCCAAGTCAACGGCCTTTTGAATTTCTTCCTGAACATCAATAACTTTGCAAAACCCTATGGATACGGCACCTCCCAAAACAAGAGAAGAATTGTTCTCAAGCGTGGTCGTTTTAGCGGACCCAAATTGAACAACTATGGAGTATGTTTGGCCTGCTTTCAAATAGATTGATTCAATTACCTCAACAGTACCCTGACCAAAAAAGGCTTCACCAAGTTTCTGATTGTCAACATTTTCAACAAGTACTTCTCCATCAACAAGTAAGCGAGCTGTTCCAAGAACAGTAAGCGAGAACTCATATTTTCCTGACTCATCTGGAGTGATTTCGGTGGAGACATCTGCGTAAAAAATATCGTTCTTGATTTGTGGGTGCGAGTAGTCGAAGAAAACCAATGGAGAGTGTTGGTACTGAAATTCGTCAAACTGAGTCCTCGAAGCCGCACCATGTTCTTCGCCAAACAATTTCACGTTTACACCTGGAAGTCCAGTCACGGGGTTCTTCGACAAAGAAGACAACGAGATTCCTGGCAAACTTTTGTGAGCATAAGTACCAATAGTGTGCTTTGGAGCATGGTCAAGCTTTTCTGCAATGGAATCAAAAGGTGTGGTGTTATAGTAAGAAAGAAGCGAAGCAGAACCACCGCCACAGTAAGCAGCATACTTAGCGTGGGGTCCAATTACCGCAATGGACTCATCTTTCTTGAGGGGAAGGAGATTGTCTTCATTCTTCAATAAAACTATAGCCTCTGAAGCTACCTTGTTCAAAAGCGCTCTTGTTTCTGGGTTGTTGTTCTGTTGTTCAGGACCATTTTCTGCCACCTTAGCCCTGCTACACCATTTAACAAACTTCAATACACTTCTCACACGATCATCCAAATCTTGAATATTGAGCTCGCGGGATGCAATCATGTGAGAAATGCTTTTTTCCTCTCTCAAGTTGGAAGGTCCCGGCATTTCTAAGTCCAAGCCATTCTCAATAGCAGCTTTCGAAGTGTATACTCCAAACCAGTCCGACATCACCAAACCATCCCAATTCCACTCTTTTCTCAAGGTATCTTGCAAGAGTTTTTTGCTTTGAGACACATGCTCGCCATTGACCTTATTATAAGAAGTCATGATCGATGCCGGATTGGAGTTCTTAATGGCCAATCTAAAAGGTTCCAAGTAAATTTCTCTCAAGGCCCTTTCAGTTAAAACCGAGTCAGAAGCCGATCTCTCGTCTTCCAAATCGTTGCAAACGAAATGCTTAAGTGTGGCTGCAACATCATTGTCTTGCATACCATTTATCACCGCTGCAGATGCCATTCCAGCAAGATATGGGTCTTCCGAAAAAGACTCAAATCCTCTTCCACCAAGCGGACCTCTTTGGATATTTGTTGTTGGACCAAGAATGCAGCTCACAGATTTGGCCTTTGCTTCTTTGGCCATAAGTGCACCTGCATCATATAATAATTGCTTATTAAAAGTGGAGGCCATGCCAGTTCCACAAGGAAAACAAGCCGAAGGAACACCATTACAAAATTTGGTACCTCTAACGCCATTTGGTCCATCCGAAACACGCACTGACGGAACACCCAATCTTTCAACACTAGCAGTGTGCCAAAAATCAATTCCTGCAAGAAGCTCAATTTTCTCAGTGAGGGTCAATTCGGAAAGAATCTGCTCGACGTTGATGTCTGCCATTGTAAACTTTTTTCTTCTATTTTTTTCTTTGTCTTTCTTTTCAGATATCTTTCTCACTTCTTGAGGTAAGACTTTTGTTGGATAGCTTTTTTATATTTCATTATGTGCGATTTACTTACCATTTTATATATTTGTGAACAAGCCTTCGGGAAACGTGGAGAAGGATAGGCTGCCAAAAACAGAGATCGTGAGCGCTTCCCAAAGCGGTAGCCATCCCTGTGGGTGCGAGATTTTTGAGTTACGAGATTGTAACGACAACGGGGTGGGGAAATGGCTCCACTTGCTTATTTTGGTTTTTTTTTTTATAAGCGAAACTCGGACAAGTAGCCTTGTTGTTTTAGAATCTTTCCATTCTTTGTAGTTTTGTGGTGCGATATAAGAATTTGCCCCGCAAAAACTTGTTAAATGAAAAATTTGAAACAAAGAGTATTTCTCCATACAATATAAATTATTGACGATATGCCTCATGTACCCCGCTCGCTAGACGCATCATGCCTGGTAGACGATTTTAAATTAATAAGCATTACTAATCATGCAACGACTCGGTGGTATTTACCAGATTAATGTTGAAAAAACCTGGGTTGCTTCAGGTGAAAAGGCCAAATTTTTTGCACCATCTTGACACATAATATATTCACCTGATCTAAGTTTCGACAAATATGAATTTCTTTGAATTACTAAACTATTTCTTTAATGTTTTGAATCATGCTGAGCCAGAGCTGAAACTAATCACGGCCCACTTACCGGAAGCTGTCCAGAATTCACCGATCTCATTACCCATTTCCTTATAAGTTTGAACCAACTTATCGTTTAATCCAGCAGGCAAGCCAACAACCACATCTGCTTTACAAGTACGCAATGCCAAAACTGGGAGGTTCGACGTTCTCAAGTCTTGAATTGCTGTGGTGAAAGGAGTGGTAGTATCCCACTGTAAATCACCAGTAAGCTTTCTGTAGTTCAAGTCACCCTTGAAGATGATAAGGCTAGATTTCTTCAACTCTTCGTAAAGATCTTTTTGCTCTGGAATGTACCAGAAGTTTTCGTACGAAGTCCAGAATGGATGGTGCTGGATCGAGATCTTCTTCTGGGAAACTAAAGATTGGAGCTTGGACGTGAAATACTCAATGGCTTTTTTGTCTTCAGTAGACTCATGGATTTCGTTGAAAAACTGGGTGTTGGACAATTGCTCAAGTAAAGCTTGAAAGTCTTTTGGCATTGTGTCACTGACAAACCAGGGGATCTCTTTACAGTGCAAAACCACGGAATCAACAAGCTCAGAATCGAGCAAAAACAACGACAAGCACAAATCAGCAAAGAGCTCGAACCCCGAGTTATCCAACACAAAGTCGACTCTATGTCTTGAGTCTCCAGTCAATTGCGACCATGCCTTTTCGGTGTCATTAACAATAATTTTCTCTTCGTTCTTTTTACGTACTTCGGCACCTTGCACACTCTTGATATCCTCAAGAGTCACGTTACCGGCAAGAAGAGACAAATCGGTGGCATTTCCCCACAAAGAAATATCAATGAATTCGTGGAATAAGAGTTTCAATGCGTCCTTGTCCACAGGGCCCTTCTCCAATTGCTTAGATAAAGTTTCATATCTTTTACAGAGCTCCAAAACACCGGAAGAGGATTGTTGGAATGCCTTGTTTTTGGACTCTTCAAAGACATCGAATTCCTTGAGGTGGATCGTTTGCTTGAACCAAAGATTGAGCAATTGGTATAAGTAACATTCCAAATATAACCAGGGGCCAGTAAGCCAGGTTACTTTCTTTTCGGAATTGTGTTTTCCCAATTCCGTGTTGTAGATTGCAAGTTCCGGCTTCAATGCAATTTCCTCTTCAGTGAAAGCCTTGACCGCTTCATCTTCACGGAATTCCTTCAAAAGTGTGTTCAATTTCGAAGTGACAATCTCACCACACTTGGTTGCTTTAGGCACCTTTTCCGTGTACGAAGCAATATCCTTAATGGCACCTTCTAAAATTGTAGGCCACCGATTGTGCACCGTTGGGTACGCAAATGACTTGCGGTCATCATTATAAGATGGGCGAGGAAGGGACATGTTTAGAATTTATTGTTATAAATAAGAAGAAAAGGGTTCACAGATTTGATTTCTCGGTGAGGCACGTGCGCTTAGTAAAGTCCAGTGACGTACAACGCAACTCAAATTAACCACCGATTCCCGCGACCGGAAACCCCAGCCCGGCCCCTAAAAGCCGAGCGTAGAATAGAGAGCAATAATCTGACAAAAAGAAAAAAGATAACAATCTATATTACAAATGGAGGCAAAAAATAAAACATTGGAAAACTTAAACTTAAACTAAAACAAAGACCCCGTGCGAGAGATTTCAAGTAAAAGCGGCAAGCCGCAAAAATACTAAAAAGGAGTGAAAGAACAAAACAATACTATACATAGTTGAATTTAGCTGCAAAGCACATGCACGTTTACTGTCTCTTGGCGTACTCGGCCTTTTCTTTCTCGTATCTCTTCTTGTCAGTGGCAGCCTTGTTCTCGTAAGGAACTTTTTCGTCGGCGTTCAAAGCCTTCCATTTCTCACCCAACATCTTTCCGACCTGGCCGAAAGTGATACCTGGGTTCTCGGCTCTAACAATGTCTCTGTTTTCGTTGGCGAAAAACATGTAGGCAGACAAGGATCTCTTAGGAGCATCTGGGTCCTTCTTCTTTCTGGACGACTTCTTCTTTTCAGTAGACATTTCTAGATAGATTAGTAAATTGCTATGATTTAAATTTATTTTTCAATTTGTTTTCTTATTATTTTTTTTTTTTGCAACAACGCGGTCCGCGACACTAGCCATTAATGGAGTTGAAGGTAGAGTTGTTTGCTCTGAAAGCACCCAAAGTCTGGGAAAGACTGAGGGAAACATTCGGCGTCCATTTCTAGATAAAAATTGAAAGCACCGATAGACCTAAGTCTTTCATTTGTGTCATCAAGATTGCAAAGTTAATTTACCAATAGCATGCTTGTTTTTCTTCGACTAGCCTTGGTGAGTGGGTGGGTGATATCTTGTGTTTTATCTATGTGAATTTTTGTCGACGACAAACACACCCCCAAACACGAAAAGGGAGGTCAAGCCTAAGAAAAACAAATGAGTAGAAGGGTCGAATTAACTCAGAGCATTCCATGGTCAAAGTCAACTTTAGCAGCTTTGATGCGCGCGGCGCGGTTTGTTATTATTTTTTTTGTTATGAAACTGTTCACATACTGGCTTATAGTGTGGTTTTACTATGAGGAAAAATTTAGTAGTAAAATTGCTTGTGTGGGAGGTGGGCGCACCCTATATAGTGGGAATGGCTGGGGGCGCGAAGACAGTGATAAAGAATGCGCAGTGCATGAGTAAAAACCAGACCACGTTTATTTGCTGCTTTTGGGGTGCGCCTGCGCTAAACACGGTGCGCTGGTTCTACGTTGCAAAGCTCGTGGGAGTTTATTGTTTATGGAGTGGCTAACGTTTATGAAGAATGTTGAATTGTTTTAATTTGTTTTAATTTTTATCTTATATTATTTCTTCTTGTATTAACAAAAAGGTCTAAGAATCATGTTTATAAGTGATAAAGTAAACAATAAAAAAGGAACAGAAAAAATCGAAAAAATAAAAAAAAAATCGGTAAATAGTAATTTTGAAAAGGGCGGGCACGTTTTGCCCTAGCCCGGGCCAGCAGTGCTTTGCTTTCGACGACGGTCGACGACTCGCGAAATCTAAGGAGCCACAAAATTTCCCTCTCATGCTCACAACCAATGGAACTTCCTAGTTTCGACAACAAACGCGCGCCCGCCCGCCCCCCGCTTCGCTGATGCAGGTATTTTAAACATTTTCAGGAGCGTGTCCAGATTCCAGCCCAGATTTCGGCCTTTGTTTAGAAAATCGCCCAATCTGATTTCATCTCTAACTCAAATAAACCTATTTTTTAAACTATGTTTTTTTTTTCTTGTTTTTTTTTTTCTCCTTTTTATGTTCTACGTTTCTCTTAAAGTCTTTTATTTCAGAAGAACTTTGTAAATCACTTGTAATACAAAACTCCTAAACCCAATTATAATTCTAGCAACTTCCAGAAAAAGTGATTTTATCAACTACTTACACTCATAAAACATGGACGTAAATTCACAAGGTGGTCCCGTCCATAGACCGCATCTCTAGTACCAACCACGGTATTGGCTGTTGTCTTGGTAAGTGCCGTATTGTGGGTACTGTTGGTAACCAGCGTACTGTGGCATTTGTTGGTGGTATTGAGGAGCGCCCGAAGGTGCTGGAGTAGCTTGTTGAGCGCCTTGTTGGCCGTTCTGTTGAGCTTCAGCTTGCTCACCACCCTGGCTTCCTTGTGGGTATGGCTGGCTGCTTGGGTACCCGTTGTAAGGGTATCCACCTCTGTTACCAAATTGGTTTGGGTTGCCGTAGTACTGAGCAGCGTAGAACTGGTTAGCAGCCTGGGCATTCTGAGCAGCAGCTTGTCCACTGGCGTTCTCGCTCTCGGCACCTTGAGCACCAGAAGCAGCGTCGCTTCCTGGAGCCTGTTGTTGAGGCTGTTGTTGAGCTTGTTGCATGCCGTAAGCATTGTTGCTAGCGCCCATACCTGCACCGTTACCGTAGAATGGGGTGTTGTAGAAGTAATTGTAGTAGTTAGGGTAAGCAAAAGGAGCGGCGCCTGGCACTTGCTGGGTTTGCTGTGGGGTTTGCAAACCTTGTTGGGTGACCAATGGCGATTGGGCAATGTCAGCAGTAGCGCCAGGGGTGGCGCCAGGGGCCTTGGCGGTTTGAGCCTGGTAGTAGCCTGGAGAAGCCATCGAACCCAAGGCGGTTTGGTTGAGCTGTGCGTAGCCTGAGTAGTCAAACGAAGGGTAGCCAAATTGAGCAGGAATGGTTCCGGCACCAGCTTGTTGTGGGAATTGTTGTTGTGTCTGCTGGAACTGGTTGTAATAGTCGTAACCTTGGCTGGAAGTGGCCTTTCTCTGTTGCTCGTACTGTTGTTGGTATGCCTGTTGCTCGGCCTGTTGTTGGGTCTGTTCTGGGGCTTTCTCAGAAACTTGAGAAGGCTCAACTTGCTCTTGCTTGGCAGCAAAAGCTGGTTGCTCAGCCTCCTTGGCTTGCTCTTGAGGAGCGACGGTTGCTGGCTGCTGCTCTTGTTGCTTGGTCTCGTTCAACGACAAAGATCCGAAAGACACACCCACGTTGTTGACTGCTTGAGGCAAAACAACCTCGGACTCCAAAACTGGAGCGGGCTCAGAAACTGGCTCGCTGGCAGCGACAACTGGCTCGCCGGCTTCCTCGACAGCAGCGGTTTCAGCAACTGGCTGTTCCTCCTTGACCTCCTCTTCTTGTTTCACCTCCTCCTCTTCAATCTTCTGCTTCTTCTCCTCATTCAACTTCTGTTCCTCAACAACTTGTTCTTGTTCGACATGAGTAGCCTCAGGCTGGGTGGGCTCAACGGCCTTCTTCTGCACTGGCTTGGCCTTAGGCTTGATGGCAGATGCCCATGACGTGGCTGCCTGGACGCTAGCCGACTGTGTTTTAGCAGGTTGCACGGGCTCAGTAGGCTCGGGCTTATGTTCCTCAGTGTTGACAGCTTCGGCTTCGGCTTCGGCTTTAGTTTCAGCTTCTGGCTGGCTTGGCGCGGCCTCCTCGGCAACGTTTGCCTGTTGTTTTGGCTTTGGTTTAGCAGTGTCTTTAGACAAGGCAGACGCCCATGAGTTCGAGGCAACCGGTGCTGAAGATGTGGCGGCAGCTACTGGTGCAGCCGCTGGTGCTGGGGCTGGGGTAGCAGCAGGAGCATCTTTCTTGGTGCTGACTGGTGGCTTTCTTTCTCTCTTCTTATCGGATTTAGGCTGTCTTTCCCTCACATTTTTACCTCTGCCTTCTCCCAGAGAGGCTGTGTGTGAGGTCGACGATGATGGGTGGGCAGATCCAGATGCAGATCCGGCAGCAGGATGTGTGTGGTTGTTGTTATGGTGGTGGTGCTGGTGGTGCTCGGCGGCCTTGGTGGCGTCGTCCCTTCTCTTGTGTCTGGGCTCCTTTTTGATCGGCTCCCACTTCGAAACCTTGTTGTTGACAATCAAATCAATCACCACTTCGACCTCGTTTCGGTGGTCCGCCAATAAAGATGACAAGTCCTCAGCTTCCCAGTCGGGGAACATTTCCGACAACATTTGCAATTGTGTGTTTGCAGGGGAGGCACCTGCAGAAGCGCCGGCGGCTGGCTTCTTATTATTCTTGTAATTTCTTCGTTGTGACATGATTCAATATATTCTCGTTCCTAGTATTCTTTTTTTGATTTTTGACGTTCTTTCTTGTCTTTGATCTGTCTCTTTCTTATAAAGTCTCAGGATTTGTGGAATTTCCAGGACGTATAGAATTCGACTCGATTTTGTTTAAAACAGAAGATCGCTTTCTTTTTATTGTATGACGTCAAAGAAAAAAAAAAGTACCTGGCGCTTGCTTTATTCTAACAGTGCTCACGTGTAAACTCGCAGACGAAACCTGTTATGATAATGGGGAAGATCAATCGGCGAAAATGCAAAAATATAAAATATAAGTATCTCAACTTAAGCCGAAAAACGCTAAATATCAATAGGTTTAAATGTACTTTATTCGAGAATGTTCTTGTTTGAAGAAACATTTTTTTCGTTCTTTTTTCTCACTCCAAGTCTTGGACACTGACCCGGTGTGCGCACGATTCTTTTTCCCAGATTGCTCACGTGATACTAAGCGGGGGGTGGTGTCTTGTCGTGCGGTGCGTTGAGTGTGAGAGTCCCGTTCCAAGATTAATTCTACTATGATTGATTGACAGTTACTGATTTCAAGGTCGTCAGTATATTTTTGTAAATTTTGTAGCCCCTTTTTAGTGAAAGTAAGAATAAAATTAAAAAAATAAGAAATTCGTTAATTATAAGACCTGGTGGAGAAGACGAGAAGTTTGGTCCTCGTGTTCGTCCTCTAAGAGCTTGGGTCCAACAATCAGTTGTGCCACCGACTCAAAAAGCGTATCAATGATCGTCTTGAGATCGGCACCGGTTTGTTTAAAATCAGGATACGAATTCACCTCCAAAAGTTTGACCGAAAGATCTTCGTTGACCAAGAAGTCCACGCCAAAAATCTCCACAGCGTTTTCCATGGGCTGGAAATTGATTTTATCAACCGACGACGCTGCTTTGAAAAGGTTGCCCGTGATTTCCTTCACCTGGCCAAAAACATGCGACTTATCACTTTGTTCAAGGCCCTTGAGGTCCCAGAATCCAACGACTAATGGGTCATTTCCCTCCTGAAGACACGTATTAGTCAAATGCCCGGCAAGATCGATGATCGAGTCATCTGTTTCATCTTCGGGATTTTTATAGGCACTGTCAGCAAATAATGCAAGGATATTCTCGTAGACAAACACGCGTAAATCACCTGCACTAACTACATATGTCCGGAGATGGAACTTTTTGGACTGGTACTCCCGCAAGAGCAACGGTTTAGCCTGGTATTCTTGAACAATAAAGTGACGGAGTTGTGATATAATCACACCATTATTTTTCTCGTCTTCCACTTCTGCATCTTCGTCATCCGAATCGCGACCTTCTTCAAAAGAATCGAAAATAGCCTGAAGCTGTTCCAATGTCCTGAAAACACGGATTCCCTGGCCCTTGTCACTCATACTAGGTTTGAGAATCCATGTCTTGTCACCCTGTTCAATTTCTTCCCTAAGCTCATAAGCATCATCCAATGAATCATCCAAGAATTCTGCATAATCGACCTCAAGTTGGAAAGTTGCAGGCACGGCATTCACAAGAATTGACTGAGGATTTTTCGCCACAAAATGGTGGATTGTGTTGGCCAAATAATGTTTTCTGATCAACGCCTTTCTATAAATGTATGAGGGCGTAAAGTACTGGTTAGGATGGCTCTGGATCAAGTCGAGGTCAAGGTCTTCGTACTCGCCATAATGAAATACTTTGAGATTAGAATCTTGTGGGATTTTTTGTAAAATCAGAATATCGGTCGCCACTTCAAAGCCCAATTTCTCATATGCATGGGCAAGAGGCCCGTAGACATACGAGTTTGGATCGACGGTAATAAGTAATACCGGTCCATTAGCTTTTTGTGTGTTCTCTTCTTTCAATACAATTTCACCTTCGAGAGGACCTACGGCTTTGAAAGTGGCCTGTAAAGGAGTGACACTAATGCCATCATCGTGTAAAACACGGCTATCTGAATGCGACAAGTCTACTGCCGATTCGTCCCACACTTGCTGGAACTTTGGTGCCCAGGAGTACTTGCCATCACCTGCATGCTCGTATATGGATGCCCATTTATTGTTGAGAATTGGTGCATACTTGATCTTTGACTCTCCAAATTTCAACAGCGGAATAAGAGGCACATTGACGGAAAACAAGTCGATGTGTGTCAGGTTTTGCAACTGGTTGTACAAGTGCTTCACAAGTTGCACAGAGATTTTACTGGCCTCCTTGAGAACATGGAAGTCATGGTTCAAACTGCGGAATTCGTACAGAAGAGCTATCGCCTTGGTGCCATGAGTAGCTGCCTCCATTGCGGCTCCTACAGTGCCGCTAGCCAATATATACAAGTCCCCGGAATTTTTCCCGAAATTAGGTCCACTGATAACCAAATCCACCGGCTCAGATTCGGGCAAATGGTGCATTCCAATATCCGCACATGCTGCTGGAGTGCTATCAATCAAGTGCCATTCCTGGTGGCCATTTTGGATAAGTTCCTCCTGACGCTGCTCGAAAGGGCCTTCATAATCATTGATTTTATCGTTAGGCTTACTAGTGCTATCTTTTGTGTAAATGTACTTGGTGCAAAGGGATTTACCGGCAAAATGGGCCTTGCCTATCCAAGATCTCTGCTGATCCGGTACAACAATCAGCACCTTCCAGTCCGTGGTCCGGCGAATCTCATCCACGAAATATTTCATATATGGGCAACTCTTGTCATCCAAGGGCCCGTCGTCATTAGTAAGGAGAACGTGCATAATCAATAAATTATTATCTTATAATCACTTGTATTTTTGCCTTTGAACTGAGGTCCTTTTTTTCGATATTAACTATGGGTCGCAGTCGCAGTGCGATGCGTGTGGGCTAATGTCAGAAGATTAGCGAGCGAGCACGCCATTTCTAAGATTTCTGCCAACTCCACATTTTGCGGTTTGAAGTTAAGAGATAAAAAAATGGATTAAAAAGAAAAATTGTGACAAACTTATAATGACAAATCTAATAATGCAGATAAACAATACCCCTAAATCTTCCTGACCCACCATTTTGCGGTGCTCGGTTCGGATTACTGCTGCGCACTACTGTAGAGAAAAAAAACCACAACGGAAAAAAAAAAAAAAATCGATATTCTCACTCTATACGTGAGATCTAGGCACACGTATCTTGAGTTGGCACCAGCAGCTTTGACACAAACATGTCTTTTTTTCTCGGCAACACCGCCCAATACTCGCATGTCGAGGTGAACCCGGAAAAAGTGAAGTTGGCCGGGGTCCAGTATACAGTCATGGCTTCGACATTCAACAAAATGCTCTATACTTGTAGAGAGAAATGCATTGGTCACGAGTATGGAGAAGGTGATGTAAACACAGGCGAAGCTTCGTGCACCGACCGGTGTGTGGCCAAATACGTGAAAGCCAATGCCATGATTGCACAGGACGTGCAGTATAAGCTTCTTCCAAACGAGATGCCAGAGTATAAGAAAGTGCAATCAATGCTCAACGCAGAGAAGTGATTGTGGACAGAAGCTGTATCTTTAAAAAAGCTCGGAGTTTTTTAAAAAAAAGTTTTTTGATAGGTGTGATGAAAGTGGTGTCTGATGAAGTAACTAGATCGTGAACTTTTGGGAAACATAAGTTCAGAAACGTCCTTAAACGGCAGACTCTCTTTACAAGACTCATTACGAAATAGCCCTCCCCAAATCAATTTACATAGTGGGGAGGAAGGGACTACGTGCCGTGTATTCTTTGTATATTAATAAACTAGCATTGAGATCACATACATAGTGAAGAAAATGCCCATGAATTTTTTGACGTTTCATACTGGTAACAGGCAAAATATTTCTGTCTTAAAGGATATCCACTGAGAGGGGAATTCGCTAGAAAAGTCTCGCATTCATCTACATCTGGGGGTTATTCATTTCTCTTAAATTCGTTGTATATTAACTTTAGTTTGCACAGCACGGCGAGCGGGTACATGTACCATCAGCCTTGAACTATAGACAGATTTACAATTGGTTCTTGGTGTGGAAGATCTCCAAAGCCTCGGCGATTCTGGCAGACATGGTCTTCTCACCTTCTCTGACCCAGACTCTTGGGTCAAAGAACTTCTTGTTTGGCTTGTCCTCACCCTCTGGGTTACCGACTTGCGACATCAAGTAGTCCTTCTTGTTCAAGACGTAGTCACGGATACCCTTGAGGTAAGCGTATTGACAGTCAGTGTCCAAGTTGACCTTGACGACACCGTTCTTGATGGCAACGTCAAACTCCTCTTGGGTAGAACCGGAACCACCGTGGAAAACCAAGTACAATGGGTGCTTGTTGTCGGTACCGATTTGCTCCTTGGCGTACTTTTGGTGCTCGCCCAAGATGGATGGTCTCAAGACAACGTTACCTGGCTTGTAGACACCGTGGACGTTACCGAAAGCAGCGGCGATGGAGAAGTTTGGAGAGATTGGGGCCAAGGCCTTGTGGACAGCGAAAACGGTCTCTGGTTGGGTGTACAAGGACTCCTTGTCGACGTCCTCGTTGTTGACACCGTCTTCCTCACCACCGGTGATACCGATCTCCATCTCCAACCATTGGTTCATCTTGGCCATTCTGGTGAAGTACTTGACACAGGTGGCAATGTTCTCGTCGTCAGTCTCCTCAGACAAGTCCAACATGTGGGAGGAGAACAATGGGGTACCGTTAGAGGCGAAGAAGGCCTCGTCAGCCTCCAACATACCGTCGAACCATTGCAACAACTTGGCGGCACAGTGGTCGGTGTGCAAAACAACAGGAATGCCGTAAGTTGGGGCAATAGCTCTGATGTAGTGGGCGGCGGCAATGGAACCGGCGATAGAAGCAGCCTGGTCAGTGTTGGAAACACCCTTACCGGCGAAGTAAGCAGCACCACCTTGCGAGGTTTGCAAGATGATTGGGGACTTGTTGTCACGTGCAGCCTCCAAAGCAGAAACGACAACCGAGGAAGAGGTCACGTTAATGGCAGGGATAGCGAAGCCCTTTTCTTGAGCGTAGTCGAACAACTTCTTGACGTCGTCACCGTAGATAACACCGGATTTTTGCAAAACTTCAGCCATTTTTATATTATTATTTGTGTAATTAGTATACTGAGGAGAGAAAAAAAAAGATCAGGAATTGCAGCAATTGCCGGCGGAAATCGCTCCTTATATATACGAGGAGCACTCCGCTCCGAAACCCCCTCTCTCACTTGGGCGCTTGCCGGCACCCAAAGCGAGTGCGACATTTTTTTTTTTTTTTTTTTAATTTTTTGCCCTATTGTTTATCTACACTCTGTTGCTTCGCGCGACATCGTCTCCGCTCCGAGGTCTCAACACAGCAAGCAATCATGGGGTCGGCGTGATCTATTTGTCTTGATTTGGAAACAATCATTAATAGCAGGATTTCGAAAGGTATAGAAATACTTGAATATTTACTGGTTAATTAAGGTATTAATGACAGACTTAGGACGGCTCCTATTGCCTCTTTACTCTTAATCTCCACGTAATACCTAGGTGGTGTGTTCCAGCACAGTCCACGCCCTGTTAGAGAATGTCGTCATTTTTCACAGCGGCCTGCAGCTCTGACGTCGCGGTGCTTTAGGAGCATATCGAACACGTTCGAACGTTTAGAAGCATACACTGAGGAATATACAAGTAAAGGTATATTAAAGATAAATAAAAAAGATACACACTTGAGGATTGGCTGTATTAGTAAAATTGCCTAATCTTTAATACAGGTTTTGCTCGTTTCAAAGAACTCCAGGTGTTTTTCCCGAAGATATCACCTTAAAGTATTTTTCGTAGCACCAGTCCCGCTCATCCGCACGTCTCAGGCCCGAGCGATTGCGTAGGCGCATATATTTTTCAAGGTCTCACTATATCATCACTCATTCATTGGCTGGGCTGACATCATCGTGCGCCAGCCCATTTTTAGGAGTACTGTACTTGTCGCCAAGCAAGTGACACAACCACCATCATAAGTTAAACACGTGAAGTGTGATGTAAAATTGCATAGGCAGGCTAAAAATAAGGAAATTAGACCAGCGAAATTGTTATTTACAGATTTTAATTGACAAAAAAAAAAACCGAATTCTCTGTCAAGTGACCCTTGTTTGTTTTCTATAGGATTCTTCCTTTGCAATCAATACAGGTCCAGATCAAGATTGTAGAAAGTAAATTGAAAGATTCGCTGATATTTCCGAAAAAAAAAAAAAGAAAGAAAAAATAAAACGTTTGAGATTTTTGAAATCTTGAAAAGGGATTCACGATTCTTTGGTCTGGTGTAAATTTTCCCACGCTATTGGATATTTATTCACCAGACGAAACCATACGTTCTTGTTTTGATTGAGCTTAAGGCTACCCAGCAGGCTCGATTGAAAAAAAAAAAAACCAAATTTCCTGGAGACACAAAAATAATTTTAAATTTCTTCAAATTTCCTTAAAGGAAAAAAAAATCACTCACATTTAAATTCAATTAAGTATCTTCCCGCTTTTCGCTGCTGCCTTGTATTATCTCTTTTGCCTGTATCGCAAATCGAGCATGGGTCTCCGCACTGACCTTCACCTCACCAAAACATGACAGCACTTGAAAAATTATCCCCAATACGACGTGAAAAATCCTCCACATAAATATTTTATAGACTTCACTAGAGAATGGGCAATTCCATTGACTTTCTCGAAAATGGTTTTCGTTTTTTCTCCTTTGATCCCACGTCGGAGACCCAGTTTCGGGCCATTGCCAAGTTGATCGACGTGCATCTATCAGAACCTTATTCGTTGTACGTGTACTGGTACTTTTTCCATAAATGGCCGCAATACTGCTTTCTTGTGAGCAAAGAAGGTTGTGCGGAGATTGTGGGAGTAGTAATTTCCAAAGTCGAGCCCCATCGGTCCGTCAGAATGAGGGGGTATATAGGAATGTTAGTCATCGACCCTACTTTCCGAGGAAAAGGCTTGGCGAAAAAACTAGTCAAACTTAGTATAGGCAAGATGATCGAGTGGGATCATGTAGACGAGATCATGCTAGAGACAGAGGTGGATAATGAGGCAGCGCTATATTTGTATGAGCTGTTTGGGTTTTTGAGAACCAAGAGAATGCACCGGTACTATTTGAATGGAAGCGATGCGTATAGACTAATATTACCAGTGCTGGAGAAGCTGGAGACACGGATTGCATTTCTCCCGTTATTGAGTGCCCAAGATCTTGGTACTTAGTTGGGCCCCATTGATGTATGAAACTGGCGAGGAGATGTAAATAGATGGTGTCTGAGAATTAGAAGCATATATATAGTCATAGAAATGACATGAACCATGAATGCATCTGGATAAAAAGATATTTCACTGTTTTTTTTTTTTTTTTTTTTTTTTTTTTTTTTTTTGTTTTTTTTGTAACAATAATCCAAACCCTCTTTTCATAATTTCTCTGCTATATTTTTTTCTAATGTTGCATAAACATTCGACCATTTCCCATAAATTATCTTTATGCCTCGGCCGCTCCTGCAGCCTCTGCTCAATCTGCTAAACAGTCTGCTATCTACGCAAATCTCTCGTCCTTCCATCTCATAACAAAAAAAAACCACAATAGATAAAAGAAAGGAAAACAAAACAAAACAAAACAAAACAAAATTCCAAAAATGCTTGACGAAAAATCGATAGCTGTCATTTCCCGATTCAAGCTGGCTCTTCTCACTAAAACACAAAAGCCTCCAGCCAGCCATACTTTAAGCCTGTGCAATCGGGGGAAAAAACTCCCTTCTGCAGAAACAAATCCGCAGGCCCTAGTGCCGAAAATCGTCGAGTATGATGGCAGCCACCACCTTGTTTTAACGAACGATGTGATTGAACGGACAAATTACAATAACAAAAGACGGTGGACCGATTTCTATCGCTCCGAAGATGCACGTGACGGTGACGAAAGACACACTGACGATTCTGACGAAAACAGCGACGATAGTGAAGGCAGCGAAAGTGACGATGAACGGGCCGAAGAGAATCCGTTGAAAAAACTTCGTCTCAGCGAGATTTTGGCCCCGTTATCTCATCCTTCAGAACTTGCTTCACATCCAGCAATCTCGAAAACTTATAAACTGGGATATCTTGCGGTGATGGCGGCAGAAATCATCGAAATTATTGAGGTGGAACAAAATACGCTTAATCACTATAACAAGCTCTTGCATGTGTTGGATGGCGAGGACTGGTTCTACCAGCTAGAGGAGAATATGGAACTTCCAGTCTACGACCATGGCTTGGACGAGACCCAAACTGCAGAGCAGGAAAGTTCTGAGAAAGCGAACG
Source organism: Metschnikowia peoriensis (assembly GCA_030573015.1). Taxonomy (NCBI): domain Eukaryota; kingdom Fungi; phylum Ascomycota; class Pichiomycetes; order Serinales; family Metschnikowiaceae; genus Metschnikowia; species Metschnikowia peoriensis. Next base: position 2,003 of record JAJMCO010000013.1, on the reverse strand, counting down.
AAAACGGCGATTCAAATACGCAAAATGGCGAAAGCGCCGAAAAAAATAATGCCGAGGCTGAGGAGAATGAGTTTGAAAATAAGCGGATCACACGCGCAGCCGTTCAACCGGAAGCACCTAGTGAAGTCACAGATCCTTTTTTCGCCCTTCCGAAGTCGTTGGCGATTTACGAGCGCCAGCAGCAGAAACAGGCGCAGGAGAATGAGAATGCAGAGGATGGAGAAGAAGAGGACGAGTTGAGTATTATCCAGCAGGAGCTTATCAATTATTTGCAGGTGAGCATCCAGCGCCAGCACGAGTACATCAAAAACCTTACCACCATCCGAAACGGCTTGGTCAAAGCCGACAGATATAAGCGTGATTTGTTGCGGTGGGGCAAGGAAATGGGCGAGAAGAAGTACTGAGGGTGAAGCGGCAAACGGCGTCAACAGGCATTGGCGGACCATAAATTTTATTTAAAAAGATCCTCTTTCTCTAACTTTATCAAAAAAAAAAAAAAATGAAAGAAAGAATAAAATCCTCAATTGGGTATAGTAAAGGCCAAATACTTGCGACTAATAAGAAGAACTAATTACAAGCTATTTAGGTATTTTTTCGTGATAAACTCTCAAATTGTAGGTTCCTGGGCAGTGTAGAAGATTCTTTCAAGTGCATTATTCTGCTTGTATTCATATCTCCTCCCTTTCAATACTTCTAGCCCAAAAGAAATACGTGATATTCTTAAGATACCTTGCTAAGCACATCTTGAAAACCGACTTGACAGACCCTGGTCTAAATTTTTTTGGGTGTTGCCATACAAGTTATTTTGACACTCCTACAAGGTTCTAGTTTGAGAGAGATCTTAATTTCATACAAAAGGTTTGATTACCTGTCAAGTATACGGGAGATATTGCAAAGACTCCGAGGTCTTGCATACTATGCGAAACACGATTAAGCTTAGATTTAGAGGAAAAGCACGACAAGTTGAAGCCGCACCTAAAACTTGTACGATTAACATACGCTCGCATCATACTCAAAAAAAAATAGTGCTGAAGAAGATGAAATTCGGGATGTCTCTTTTAAATTCTTTCAAAATAAAAAAAAACAAAAATAAAAAAAAACTAACAAAGATTTGTCTCCACATCGCTTGCAAAAAAAGAAAAAAAAAACCCTGAACGCGGCCGTTCTCTATCACGTGATGTGCGGAGGGGACGCGACGCGCGAGTGCGCGCTCTTTGCTCCGGACGCGTACTTTTTTACCTCGAATTCCCACATCTGTCTCATAATTTTTTTTTCTTCTTTCCTTCTTTCTTCTTTTCCCAACTACTTACTCAGTAACTTACAAAAAATAATATTACAATGCTTGAAGGTAAATTCGACGAGGCCAATCTCCTTAAAAAGATCGTGGAGTCCATCAAGGACTGCGTGAAGCTTTGTAACTTTAACTGCACAGAACACGGTATCACCGTCCAAGCAGTGGATAACTCTAGAGTTTTGTTGGTTTCTCTTTTGGTGGGTCAGTCTGCTTTCGGTGAGTACAGATGTGACCGTGACATCACTTTGGGTATCAACATGGAGGAGTTTTCCAAGATCATCAAGTGTGGTAACAGTACTGATTATTTGACCCTTTTGGCCGAAGACTCGCCAGATAGTGTGGTGACGATTTTCGAGGATAAGACCAGAGAGCGTGTTTCCGAATACTCGTTGAAATTGATGGACATTGACTCTGAGTTCTTGAGAATCGACGACATGCAATATGACTCCGTCATCAACATGCCTAGTGCTGAGTTTGCCAAGATTGTTAGAGACTTGAAGAATCTCAGTGAGTCGCTTAATATCACTGTTACTAAGGACTCGGTCAAGTTCACTTCCGAGGGTGAGTCCGGAACCGGCTCGGTCGTTTTGAAGCCATACACCGATATGGACAACGCCGACCAGTCTGTGTCTGTGAACTTGGAAAACGCCGTGGACTTGACCTTTGGTTTGAAGTACTTGAGTGATATCATCAGAGCCAGCACTTTATC